>JAPEIP010000074.1:330430-346987 GCA_026120095.1 Capsicum chinense
AACAACAACAACAACAAACCCAGTGTATTCCCACATAGTGAGGTCTGGGGAGGGTAAGATGTACGCAGTCCATACCTCTACCTCTAAAGAAGTAGAAAGGCTGTTTCCGATAGACCCCCGGCTAGAGACACGGAATACTAAACAAATTCATAGTAAAGCATGGAACAAGATGGCATAACATAAATACGACACCCACAAGTAATAGAAAACAGGGAAAAGTAAACAGATTCGTAATAAGAAATTCAATTTAACTTAACTCTAAATTTTAGTTCTATATTTTTGTACTACCATGGCTAACCTCGCAACTTAATTATTTCATTTGTAGGGTAATAGAGGCTCCATATAGGATTTGTATTACTTTGGGATGATGGGTAATCATACGGCATCATGAATGACATTCCAACTTATGCCTAGTTTATGCTTTGATCCACTTTGATAGTTAATGGAGTTCACATTATTTCTCTGATAATTAATGTTGTTATTAATGTCCAAAGGCAAACTAAACCTTTTAAAGCTATAGTTTGCCAATCTAAATTGTTATATCCATTAATATTAACGGCAGAAGCATAATTCTACTACACATTAAATGGAAAAAAGCATAACTTTACTACACATACCATTATGTAATAGTCTCCTACCCTCCCTTTATAATGCACGCTAGGCACTCCATGGCTGCCTCCAAGAGTACTGCTCAACAAAACAAGTTTAGTCCAGTCAGAATCATATTCCAACATGAGCACCCATTCACTCCAAAAGAGGTCCACATCCATACTTGTAAACTTGCCACTCATGTGGAGGACCATGGTTACAGCCTTTGCTTTTCATATGCTCAAATTTCAGTGCAACCTGGAGCCAAAGAGATAAATCAGTGAGAGTTAAACCCCTATATTCCTTGTGGACAACAAATTGTCTAACATAGGAAGTGAGAGGAGTGGGGGAAGAGCAAGTACATACCTCAACAGCCCCTTGACCATTTGAAGATTCATTTCCACCAGAAAGACGACGACCCAAAAAGACCTGACCGAAACCACCTTTACCTAACTTCCTTTCAACCTGATAAAGCGGTGACGTTCCTATTTTCACCTGAAAGTCAAATCCAACCAGAAATAAAACATAAGTTCACATTACAGTTTAATCCTGCTGGATTGATCAAAAAGTGGAAAATGGTTAACTTGCAACTACAGCAAATCTGAATGCAAGCAATTCAATTCATAAGTGCCTTCATACAACTATGATGTTCTATCTTCATTCCTTTATTTTATCACAATCACGAAACAAACCAGAATCACCACCCTAGAGAATGAGCTACCAGTAAAGTTATAAACTTAATCCAGGCAGGAAATCACAGGATTGTAACTAATCCAAAGTGGCTAATATAATCAGAACAAGGCACAAGAGAACGACATAACACTATGTCCCGGATTCGATGATAATGATTCCTAATTGACCACTTAGTCATAAAAAAGCACATACTCAATAAAATAATTAACCGGCCTATTCGAGATTCACATGGAGGAGGGTTACAATAGGTTGACAGCCAGCATACAAATAGTCAAATTTTAATTAACCAACGAATAGAAATGACTTCATTAGCTGGCCCCGGCTAATTTATGGAATGAGACATAATTAATTAACTACTGATTTGCACGATAAAATAATTTTGACAGGCCATATGACACATCACATGCCACAACATTAAATAACAATTACCACCCATGTTTGTAGTAAAGAGGTTAGCAGAGTGGATTAAGAACTTTGAGACCAAGGTTCAAAACAGAAAAGCTAGGTAACTTCTTCTCATCTACCTAACAGCTTGTTTGGATGGCTTTTATCTATTGCATTGTTCAGTATTATAAGTTTAAATACAATGTTTGTTATAAATGTTAATTACGTTTAACATTATCCCATTTTAACAATCGATTTGGTGTGATCGCGTCGTTATCTTATTCACTTCTCATTTTTTCTTTATATTTTATTTAACTAATCATATTTTGTCCGTTATCCTACCTTTTTCTAGTAGTACTACCCCGTACCCTACTTTTCTTGTAGGTTTATCCTTCAATTGTTGATGTGTGACATTATATAACGACAGACAACGATACAATCTATCCAAACATTGTATTTATTAAAACAATGCAATACAATACAATGGATACATTATGAACAATATGTAACAATCATCCAAATGTGTAAATAAGCAGGTACCAGGTACCAATGGAATAGTTCAATAATAATAACTAAAATGAGCATGACTATATTTTGATGTGTATGAGAAAACCAGGAGATTCCAAGTTCAAGGTAATCTTTAACAACACTACTGTGAGCCTACTGCCTCAACTCTGTGCAGGTTTACGCCCTGTGGCTTTTGGTTTTAGCAGACAAGTTCGTCGAGACACTAAGGGGGAATTTGGCCATAAAAAAAACATTTTTTTTCCAGAGATAGAACTCCTTGCAAATAAGATTCTGGAAAATACTCAATTTGAAAAACAACAAAAAGCTGTTTTAACTTTTTTTTCACTCCAAATTACTCACAAAAATTCAAAATACAGCGGTAATTCGTATTCATGGCAAAACACAACTCCAATTTTCAAATATCATTTTTCACGTTGAAAACCAAGACTAACTTTTTTTCAAATTTCACAATGAAACATTGCACAAAAGCGAGGAAAACCCATATAAGGAAAGAAATCAATCAAATCACTCCATTTCAAGCCGTACAGAATCCAACTAAAAAGCCTAAATTAGCAAATTCACCTCCCTCTAAGTCCGATTACCAAAACACAGACGAAAGGCCTCGTTTTTCATGAGCTGGTGTGATAAACACCCACTAATAAATACTCCCTCCATTCCTAAATACTTCTCACTTTTTCGGTAGACACACCCCCTCAAAAAAAACAGGGGCGGAGCTACACTTGGCCGAACCCCCTTCGGCGAAAAATTTTACTATTTACACATAGTTAAAATTATTTTTTATGTATATACAGTAGATGTTGAACCCCCTTCGATTAGTTTGTATGTTTACTTTTGAACCCCTTAATGAAAATCCTGACTCCTCCACTGAGAAAAACATTAACTAGAAGCTAATTTGACTAAATTAGTCTTATTTATTACTCCTCTCTATTTAGTACTACTTTTTTTACACTGCATTAATATCTCTCTATATTTACGACTAAGGGTAAATGTGTAAATAAACAAGTACTAAAATGACAAGTATTATAGAACATCTATTTTTAGTAAAGACGATAAGTATATAGTAACGGAGGGAGTAATCCAAAGCATGTATACAATGAGTAGAACAAAAAAATAAATTAAAAAAAAAAATGCAATCGAAATTCAAGAACAAGTAAAGAATCCACCTTCTTAGGAATAGGTGAAGTTTTAGACTCATCATCTTGCTCATCTCCTTTGTTATTACCACTCTGATCCCCCATTTCCTCTTCCCTCTTTTGCCTCTGCTTTTGCCTTTGCCTTACCTTTTTTATACCTTTTCTGTTGCTAGTTTTTCAGCAGCTACTGATTACTGCCATTTAGCATTCTTTACTAACGATGCAAGCAAAACAACAAAACAAACAAAACCCATAACTTACCATCATCTCTACTTTCACTTAAAATTCAAATTTAAAATAAATAAATAAAATACACCATTTGAAATTTTTAACAAGTTTTTGCTTGCTGTATACACCAAAAAAAAATGGAAATAAATACAGAGAAAAATAAAAGAGGGATGAATTTAGAGGGTAGGGTTTGTTGAAGGAAAATCGAGCGAAGTGTGTAGGAGACGATTGGGTAAAAAATGTGTATTTTGTGTATAGTAATTAGTAGATATATAGATAGAGAGAGGCGCCTATGTTCATTCTCAAATTGGAAGAGTATTAGTAAATGTTTAGTCAATAAACACTTTCTTTTTTAATTAATTATGATTACGATGTTCAGTTCGTTTACGCGTATTTCGACTAAATTCACGAGACCTCCGTCACTAAAATTTTTGTAGTTTCGTGTTTGGTTGTTGGGATATATTTAATCTTTTGAGTAATGAAATGTGTGATTTTGGTTTCTTTAGATAGGTAATAAATCATATTTGAAAAGGTTTTTAGAAGTGTATTATCGAAAATATGGAGTAACGGTATATGTTTGACGTAACGTCCGGAGAATTAAATGGTAAAGTAGTTACTACTTTTGAAAAAATTTGAATTATTGGGTAGTTTGATGCATAAAGTATCGTGAGTTAATGTAACGCGTGGGAAAGAGTGTTATTTTGGAGGATGTGATATAGGTAATCTATCCTAATGAAAGCAATTGTGTTGAATTTTATCGGCTTGGACCCGTGATATGTAAATCACACAAAGATAATTTTATCATTGTTCTAAGCCCCCTTACCATGACATTAATAATTGCTTCCACACCATACCAAGTGATATCTGGGAGGATGGTGTACACCCTTTTCCGTTACTTGTGAATACAGGAAAATTGCTTCTGATAGACTCTCAGCTCAAGTAAAGCAAACACGATAGTGAAGAATTCATAATAATACTAAATAAACAACATAGAAGAGAACAATAGAAACTAGAAAGGAACAAATAATATGATTATCGAAGTAAAGAAAACAACAAGTAATATTGATGTCGAAGAATCAGCTAATAAGAGAGCAAATATTAACAAGGAAACTAGACAATACCCAACTACCTAATAGCCTTCAATCGATCATTGATCTCCACAACTTTCAGTCATGTCTTCGCCCATATTAATAATCTCCCACTTTCACATCGGCAGCTCAACCTCCCAAGTCAATCCATCGGACCTAAAATGCTCTACTTTCACTTGCTGACACACCATGCACTTAGCCATAAATTTTGCCACATCCCGCTTCATGTTATTCTATCAATAAATCTCCTTAAGATCATGATACATTTTCATCGAATCAGGATGAACAGTATAACCCAACTTGTAAGCTACATGTGTGTCATATCTTGTATAATCACTTCTTCTCAATGCTTCGTCAACCTACTTCTATCTTTTCCCATTCACACTATGGTCAACCTCTCACGTTTCCTCAGTGGGACACATGTGCATATATCCTCTTCGGGTATATTTTCATTTCTAATCTTATTTCTACTACTATGTCCAAATATCTATATCACACCCTAGTTTTTGCTACTTTCATGTTCTGAATGTACTATTTGTCTATTTCTTAATTGACCAACATTTTACCCCACACAACGTAATTATTCTAACTATTAAGACTTATTTTAAGATTTGGTGACATTTTTCAATCATGGACATCAAATATGAGCCTCTAATGCGTCTATTCCACTCCAATATGATGTGTAATAACACATTTTGTCTTAGTTGTTTGGAAGAATGCATTAGAAAAAAAACAATGCACGCATTAGCTTTGTGTATGTATTATTAATATCTTATTTGGTATATCTTTTGTCTTTTCATTACGCTCTTATTTATTATTCATTATCTTGAATCGAAAGTTTATCAGAAACATCCTCTCTACTTCTTTGAAAGTAGCGGTATGGACTACGAACATTTTATCCTCCTTAGACCCCATTTTGTGGGAATACATTGAATTTATTGTTATTGTACATCTTTTTAACCTATGCATAACTAATGTAAATATTAGTTATACACTCTATATTATGCTATGCATAACTAATATTACATGAAAAAAAACCTCGGTATTAGCAATATGTGGACTTTAATGCATACAATAACATGTGTAGAGACTCAATAGCCCCTCATAAGTTTTTTTCATCATTTTCATTATATGCGTGGAAGGTATTTTTGTAAATATATTTTTATTTTAAAATATATAATGAAAATTATTTTTAATACACCAAATTAAACATCACATAAGAAGTAATATCATTATAACTAATACAAACATAGCTAATAATTGTATTACTAATACATCATATTTTACGTTATTCTTATATACTCTATCAAACAATTCCTTAAAATAACAATAGACTTGATTAGATTAAACTATTAAAAACATGTTTGGACAGAGTTACAATTTTTGGCTTATAACTCAAAAGCCATCAAAATTTCCCTTGAATTAAAATTCTTTAGATTTATTTTCATAATAACTTCTAATATTTTTACACATCACAATTTTCATTTGTGGAATATTTGACCTTTGTAGGAACATATATATTTTTAATTACTAATTTAATCCCCTAAAAGAAAATATCTTCCTCAATACACAAATCTATAAATATCTAACCCCATGCCATTCTCCATCGAAAGCTTTAACAATTTCAACAAAATTGAGAAATGGGGGAAGTAAAGAAGCAAGAGATGTCCTTACCAGTTTTGTTCGAACAAGCTCGAAATATTCATACACTTGCATCTAATTCCACAGTTGATCAGGTTATCGTTATTTATTTATTTTTACCTCTTTCTTCGTTTCAAAATAGTTGTCATGTTATATTTTGCTTCTCGAACATCAATTTAACTAATTTCCAATGCTATATTAGATTAGTTTAATTAAAATTAATAACCACGGTGCATCTGAATCCACCCTTGATCGGGTATAGTTTTTTTTACTACTTCCTTGTTCCAAAACAGCTGTCATGTATTGTTTTGTTTTTTCGATAGGCAATTTGACTGATTTTTAAAGCTATATTAGATTAAATTAATTTGATATCTCAAAATTAAAACTTATCAACAATTATATGGAAAGTTGTACAATTATGATAAAAATCACATCTTTTCAGCAAAAAAAGAACAACACTAGGTGATTCTTTCTACGCGTCCTAACCTTTTTTTGACAAAGTTAACTGATATTGGTTGCTGATTGGAGGTGGTTGGTATCAGTGTATTTAGTTGAGGTGTGTGAAAGCTGGTCGGTCACCATGGTTATAAAAATTTTTTGCGTCTTTTAAAGTTTTGGTCAAAGTTAATACATTTTGATACCAAAAAGAAAATTGTGACAAGTATTTTGGAACGGAGGGAGTGAAAGAATGATTTTTTTACTGCTTATGATTTTATAGTATTTGTAATTTAGAGGTGAATCCAGTATACTAGTAGTAATTGCAGTTTTATGCCCTTTGTTGAGGTTTGGAACTGTATGATCTTATGTAAAAGTGTGTGTATGTATCTAAAGAATGGAATTTATGTGTCTTTTTGAGAACGTTAAGGATTTTATAAACAGAGCTTCAAAAAAAAAAAAAAGAAGAAGGGCAAGAATGAAATTTGCGTCTTATTTAATGTACTCGTATTTGTGGCTGATCCAACATACAAGCAGAAATTGCACTTGCACACACTTTGTAGAGCTTCGGAACTGTATGTTGATACAAAAGTGTATTTATGTATCTAAAGAATGAATGTTTGAGAAGGTTAAGGATCCTGTAAACTGAGCTCAGAAAATTGTGCCAAAAATTAGTATATACAAAGACGGCTCCTTTATCAAGAATGAATTTTGTGTCTGATTTAACGTATTTGTATCTGTGGTGAATCCAGCGTAAAGGCAGTGGTTGCACTTCAACACACACACACATAGTATTTAGAGATGTTTGTATGTATATTAGACTGTGCACTTACTGGTTTCATATTATGTTACACAAAATACTCGCTCCGTTTCAATTTGTTGTTTGGTTTTGACTTGTGCCGGAGTTTAAGCACATACAAAAGATTTATGAATCTTGTAATCTTCAACAAAAAATATGTAGAATGTGTCAAAATGCCTTTTCATCTTGTGGTCTTATACATGCCACGTGGAAAATTGAAATTAAAGAGTTGTCGAAAAGAGAAAGAGACATGCTTTTGATACGTACTAAAAAAAAAAGTAAGACAAACAAATTGAAATGGAGGGAGTAATGTATTTGTAATCAGCATAGAGGCTGTGGTTGCACATGCACTTACTCCCTCTCTAGCTTGTAGCGTGTTTGTGTTATATATTTATAAAATTTGACAAAACTCTTAGAGTTATATGTGTATATAGTAGCCGTGTAGCTGATAGTTTAAAATTCTGTGTCCACTTCTGATTTGTTTTGTGCTTGTTGTGGATGTTAGGACCTTGTCAAGAAAGGTTGCGATCTTTTGAGACAGTGCGAGGAAATGATCAGCAAATTAGGGTTGTTCTCGCTCAATGAGACAAAAGACGATATCAGCACTGCTAATTTGAAATATATCCTGGTAAGTAGTTTGCATAAGTAAATGTTCCTCTCGTGGTCGATAATTTATCATATTAGTTTTGTTTGGGATCCTCAGTAGTTGGATGGAGAAGTTGGGATTCTCCTTTCCTAATTTTTTTTTATTTTGATTGGAAGAAGGGAGCTACTGCTTTCCCTTTTGGCAATTCCTTTATGTGTATTAGAAATCTGGATGAATTTTGTGCATTCATTTTTGTTAGGAGATATTACTTTACTAGTAGTTATGAAAGCTAAAATGTTATCCAATTATTGCTTTTGCTGTCTTTTTTTTCTTTGAGAAATTGTTATTGCTATGTTCTGCCATTTAGTGCAAGAATTAGTTTTATTCTATTACATCTCATTTAGAAAACCTCCCATTTCAGAAAGTCCATATCGTAGTCAATCTTTTGTTTAGTATAATTCGTCATAAAAGTCAAATAATTGGGTATATGAATGAAATGTCCCGATCAAATAATTGTAGTAACTAGCATCAAGTAGTGTCAAGCACATTTATGATTTGGAGAATAACTAGAAAGAAATTGAGTTTGCCAATGTGGAGGAGTAGATCTGGAAAACTCGTGACGCATGGATATCTGTCAATAGAAGAGAGATACTTGGTGTATGGAAGCTAATGTTCCATTGTTTCAGGTACCGCACTATCTTGCCGAGCTAACAGAAAAAATTACAGAAAACGGAAGGATACATGTACTCAAGGCTTCACAGGCCAAGTTAAAGGTAAGATTGTTGTGAGCTGATAACAAGCGTTGCATTTATGTTTTAAGCCAAAAAGTAGGGATAAATGTTGAATGACATCTTGGCACTATAATTTTGGCAATACCTCTAGGAATTTATATCATTTTGTGAGACAATGGAGCTTGTTCCTGAAGAGGAGATGGAGACATCTAAACAAGGTGGAGCTAATGCTTTTGCAGATCGTAGAGCTAAGAAGGTAGGTGGGAGTTGTCATTCAGTTGGAATTGCTGTCTGTGAATGTTACTATTAGGTTTCTTTCTTTCCCCTCTCGTTCTTGGATGCATAATTGAGTTACTAAATGCATAATTTATGAAAGATTGCTCGGTTCAAACGCCAAAGAGCTGCTGAGTCAAAACTACTTGAATTGAAGGAGCGGAAGGAGCGTCGTGGCCGATCAACTAAAGCATCTGCGTTGTCTACTCCTGTTGAGACTGGAGAAGATGATGTATTGGATGACGATGGCGAAGAAGAGCGGGAGGTTAGTAAACATCCTTGTATGTCATGTGCATGAGCACTGTCGCTTCTTTTCCTGTATCTTTTCTCTTATTCTATGTTGCAACTTCTATCACATTGCCTGCTCTTTATGCCAACATGCATACTGTTCAGTGTGACTAATCAGAGCCTTCGAGAAATGTTTAATCATAAGATGAAAGAGTTCGTATAAGTCATTTGGCTATGCTGTATTCTTATTTTAGCTGCTGTAAGTGAAGGTCATGTACCAGTATTTGCTGGTTCAGCATTCGTTGATAGTTGGTCTGCATTTGCATAGGCATTCGCCATTTGCTTCTCGGGTTTGTCTGCAATAAGAGCTTTTGATCACCTTTCGATCCAAATATTCTCAATAGAATTTGCTGATGCATCCATGATGCGACCTACCACATTTTGTATGTGATTTCTGTAAATCATGATTTACCCTTTAGATGTCATTTGAAGTTTTTAATTCAACTACCTAAAATACATATTTCCAGTTTGTAGTGTAATTTGCTGCTGTGTTTTTTTTTTTTTGATTATCTATACTAAAACTTTGGTTGCCACATCCATAAAGTATCTGATTATTGGAAACTACTGCCATTTGCAGGCCTGGCTTACAACCATCTCCTTTGCCCTCAGTATGGTTAGCCTAGACTCTCAGTTTCTGGCAGTACCCTTTTTTTTAGGTCCATTACCTTATCTTTATCCTCCGTCAACTTTCTGCAGGCTTTTGATCTACTCGAAATGCTGAACAAAGAGGAAGAAATGCTATCTGCTTTTAAGGAAAAGCAGCTTCAGGTACTATTAAACCTAGGTTGATTTGCGTTCTTATGTCGTGTTAGCCTCTGTTCTGTAATAACAATTTGAATTTATGTGTTCAACCCGCGTTTTCAGCTTGAACCAACATTAACTGCAACACTGTTCTTTTCCAACTCTGAGCTTTCTCTAGTCGTCTACCTTATAGCTTTGCATCATGGCATACTCTACTTGTGCAGGACGGGGAGGAGGAATTTTCTCAGCTAGTACTTGATGAACGCACCAAAAAAGTAGAAACTTGGCACCGTGATGCTGCTGCTCGAGCCCACTACACAAAACCTGCAGCACCTATCACCTGTGCTACTTTTGCTCAAGATGTCATAGAGGGAAGAGCCAACGTTTCACAGGCGCACGAACATAAACACCAACCCTTAATTTTTGGACCAGCAAGTCTTGTTGGTAGGAACCCAACGTCTGAACGAGAAAAAATGGCAGCACAGGTTTTTCAGCCGCATTATAGGTACTTTCTTTTAACCAAAAACTAAATTGCCCAATGATCTTAAGTAGCTAGATTCAATTCAATGTTTCAATCAACTCAATCATAACCTCTTCATTTCAAACAATAGATTACCAACCATGAGCATAGAGGAGGCTGGGCTAACGGAGATGAATATGATGAACGAATGGCAAGAGAGGACTGTGAAATTCATGGAAGAAGCAAATTCTTCATGGCATAGGGATCCCCCAAAGATGAGGCCAGGTGAAGAGGATGAAGAAGATGATGATGCTGCTCAGGACAGGGCAAGAGCATGGGATGACTGGAAGGATGACAACCCTCGTGGTGCTGGCAACAAGAAACTGACTCCTTGTGGTTAAGGAAGCAGTTGCAGCAGAGGTAGAGAGTACCCAAGACATTACTAATTAGACCTTCCTGCTAGTTGTATGGCAAACTTATCAATAAGCTCGAATCCGTTATATTTCCAGTTTACATGTACTAAATTATAAACAGATTTTGCTGTATGTACTAAGTTAGATGGCTGATGTATTGTACAGTAGTTTTGGTGGACATGTACTGATGTCAATATCTCCAGAGATGACAGAATGATGAATAAACTTTAGGTGGTCTAAACCACAGTTTCCTGTTGTATCCAGTTACCTATGCCAGTTTAAATTGCACTGGTGCAAAGTTAGGCTGCTCAGGATGAGTGAAGGGTGAAATCTTGTATGTGGACCGCACCCATCGTTGAGGATTTCATCGCTTGTGCCTCGTGTTTCTAGCTCATTCTTGACCTCTATCTATTGTCGCATCACTGCACGGTAGGCATAGCTCAGGCATTTGGTTGGTTGTTAAAGAATCGACATCATGAACCCCACATGATTGAATCAAACTCCTAATTTGTTCTCAATCAATATAAGTCAAGGAGTTAACAAGTCATGCGTATTTCTTGGTGCATTTCAGCACATTTACGGGCACTATACACTTGTACCATCACAAATTAGAAATACAAGGAGCAAAAGAAAGATTTCTTGAAGTACTGGATCAAGCAGACAAGAATGTGTGCCTACATAAAACATCAGTCTAATCAAACTACTCAAACAACATAACTAGTGTAATCCCACAAATAGGGTGTGAAGAGGGCGACATGAACGCAGCCTTACCCCCTAGCTTGTAAGGGCAGGAGGTTGTTTCCAATAGACCCTCGACTAAACTACTCAATGTACTATTTTTGAATATTAATAGTTCTCAAATATTCACTAATTTCAGTGTCATCTGAACCCAATATATCACTCCCTTTGCAATAAGACACTTCTAGTTGTGCCTTAAACTCAAGCCAAGGCCTATCTAATCTCCAAAGATCAGCTATCTGATACTTCTCCCCTGAGTTCACCCAAGAAATTAGTCTGGATAACTCTTTTTTGTTGATCTTGGGACTCGAATCTTTTACTGCAATCCTTGCATCACGAAATGCTGGGAAGCACTTCTGCTTTGCAAATTCATGGCACTTCCCCTTTGCTGCTTCAAGGCAAGTCTCCATTTCACGTTCTTCACATCTCGCCCTCTCTGCAAAGTCTTGATTGGAAGCACTGCCAGTGAATGATTTCCACCAAGGGGTTTTACATTTGTCCGAGGCTGCGATGGAGCAACCAATCCTAGCTCCGGATTCACATTGCTGAGTGACTTGAGACTCACAAGCCTTGTATGCAGAGGTCCAGGAGATGGGGTCTTTAAATGCGAGGATGAATCGCCCAGCTGATTCTTCGTGTGAGCCAGCCTTGATGGGACCTCGAAGTAGAGGGACTGATCGGTCAAAAGGAATCAGAGTCTTTGATGCAGAGTACTCCTCGATGTCGACTGATGGCACTTCTTGTTGCAGTCGTTTTGGTGCTGTCATATAGGAAGCTTTGATTGTACCCAGTTTTGGGTCCTGAAGAGAAGAAACTAATATCAGGACTATCACGATGCTGAAAGTAGTTTTCTTAGTACCATTAAGGGGTCGTTTGGTAGAGTGTATAAGAATAATGCAAAATATGGTGAGTTAGTAATGCTTGTATTAGCTATGCTTGCATTAGTTATGCTTGTATTTTTCTTATGCAATGTTTGGTTTCATGTATTAAAAATAACATGAATTAAATAATTTCTAAAAAAAAAAAAAAAAAGTTATAAAAATATCCTCCATATATATGTTGGAAAGGATGTGAATTTTTTTTTTGAGGGATAATAGTGTCTTTAATCATGTTAACGCATGTATTGGATCCATTGCATTGCTAATACCATGGATTTTGAGGTATTAGTAATACACACCTCAATGTACAATAGAGTGTATAACTAATGCTTAGGGTGCAAAAGTATACCAAACAAGGGATTAGTAATACACATTAAACTAATGCATGCATTAGTTTTTCAATACACTCTACCAAACGACCCCTTAAGGCTGTATTGATATCATCACCAATAAATGTATCTGCAACAAGGATATTGGATAAGGAACTCGTCAAACTTTTGGTGCCTTGGATAGATCGTAGGGTATGTTTTTGATTTACAAAAATATGTTAGGAAAACAATTGTTCGTGGATTGTCTTTAGGCAGAGCAGTCGTTTTTGAGAAACAGGATTTTTTGTTACTTGTACTCCAGCAACGTTTTCGCATTAGTAAAAGCCATTGACAATGGATTATATCATGCAAAGTGACATGAACTGCAGGGAATTGAACAAAGTGATAATCATATGTAAATGCCCACAAAAGAAAGGGACTGAGTACGATATAAATACTTGTACCCCGTAAGTATCATTGACTCCTTCTGATAAGGTTGAAATGAATACAATACTTTAAATCATTTCAGAATATTATATCATTTCTATGTACATCTTTCTATGCACAAAGGTTACAAATATCTACATCTATGAATCGATATGAATTACTGTTGAGTGCCTCATGCGGAACACAAAGGACTCTAACTAAACTATTTGAGGAGAAAATAAGGAAGCAAAACAAACCAGATCAACATGAAGTAAGGCAGGGAGAGATGATGAAGAGTAGGATATATAGCTAAAGAAAAAGCAGCTGTGTTGGCAGTAGAAGGAGATGCAGTAACGGAAGAAGATCGATCCCATATCCACCTTTAATTTTGTTGAGCTAAATCAATCCAATGATACTCCTAACATGGTGTGATATTGTCTGCTTTGGACTAAGCCCGAACGGTTTTCTTCGAAAGCCTCTCACGCAATTAAGTGATCCTACACCTTATATGTAGCTTCCCAATCTCTTTTCAGATACCAATGTGGAACTTTGTTTCCATGCTTAACAAATTTCTCTAACTATTCTGTATAAATGATTTTGTGAACATGGATAATTCACATAATTCTTATGGGCCAGTTATTTGGATAGAGGCTAACCAAGTTGTTGCTCCAGGGGCTAAGCGAAGAAGCCAAGAAATTAGTCAGTCCAACAAGGGATTTACTTGGGATCCAAGTTGAGTAATGACGCACGTGACAAAGGGATAAAAGGGTTTCCTTCTTCAGGCTTCGGGATTATGCGTATTATTTATTGTGCTTAGGCAAAGTTTATGCTTCTCACCTCCGATTCTTCTATGGATTCTCATACTCTATATCCTTCTACCCTTTCTAGCGATAGTGCTTTGTTATCGTAATTCCTTATTCCATCTTATCCATACAATCAAAGGATCTCGTCTACTGTGAGTTGGAGTAGTGTTTGCTACAAAAACATTCCCTAGTTTTTCCTCTCGCAAGCTAATTGATTTGGAAAACTTCATATGCTAGCCCAGTTCAGTAGCATTTTTTTTGGATCAAGGGGTTTTACTATGTTCAAAAAAATTGAGTTCGATGGGTATCTTCCCATCTATCCTAGCCTTGGTGGATAGAGTTACCCGGTATCTGTTGTTGGTGGGAGGTGGCATGCATCCCGTGGAATTAGTCGAGGTACGAAAGCTGATCCGGACACCACGGTTATCAAACAAAAAAAGAGCGCAATTCTAAACCGAGCTGAGCTCCTACTTACTAGTACTTATGTCGTATAAAATCACTCGCTGATTATATAATTTCAGCCAAAGTATCAAGAAACATTAACAAGAAAAATTAAACTTACACAGCAAGTGAGTGAATGCACTTAGCAATCAAACAGATTAAGCAATTTATACTATATATAACAATCTAAGTTGCGGGAACTCTTCACTTTCAATGCCGCAGTCGGATTCTCCAAAAGTACACTAGCTTTGGCGAATCCGACACACACCCGTTGACATTTTTGAAGAGTCTGAGCAACATAGATAACAACACATTTTTATTAAAATTCTATTTGCACATTTTAACTATCGAAGCGAATTCAAATGAATAACTATACACAGAGTGGGTGCAAATGGAGAATTTCAATCCAAATTCAATTTAACTTTGAGCTTTAACAATAACACAGACTTATTACCTATTGCTGGTGGAAGGCGACAATCAGGTGCATACAAGCTGACCCAGATATTACTTGAATTAGTTGAGGTGCATGCAAGCCTGCATATCACGTAAAATTAGTCTAAGGTACGTCCGAATATCTGCAATTGGTTGATTTGTGGGGAGAAGAAAGAGTGGAGATTAATTTGCGGATGGAAAAGAGTCGACCCGAATTTGTGGGTCGGGTCGGGTTGTGAGTTGTTGTTCATCTAACTGGACCAGCCCACTACAAGTGGACTTTCGGATTGGGCAATGGGTCTTAGGCTTTTCATGGGCCTCAAAAAAGATTTACGTGAATTTTTCACTCTTTTGTCCTTTTGGAACATCTATTTAGTAAATGACCATTTTAAAAATAAATAAACTTGATTTATGAACATTTTTTTGTATCATGGCCTGAAAATTATGTTGAGAAAAATGAAAATCAAATGAGAAATTGATAGATTATGATCGAAAATTGTGTAAGTTATTTGATCATTGATGATAGTCCAATATTTTATTTGTAGAACTGAGAAAAATGAAAGTTATACGAGAAAATGTTAGGTTATGATTTGAAATTTTATAAGTTATTCAGGCATTAAAAACACTTTAATCATTAATTTGTAAGAGTGAAAAAACTAAAATCCAGATGAGAAAATGTTAGATTAAGCTCCAAATGATCTTCTAAAGTGGAACATTTTTGTAAATCAGCTTAATGTTAGAAATTTATCTGTAAAATTGAGAAAATTAAAAATCATATGAGAAAATGTTAGACTATGATATTATAAGTATGAGTTATTTAAACGATGACAACACTAATATTAGTATGTATCACTGAAGAAACTAAAATCAAATGAGAAAATGCTAAATTACAATCTAAAACTTTATAAATTACTCAAACGTTAGACAATCGTCCAAAATTTTATCTCTACGACTAATAAACATATGGCCAAACATTAGATCTTAGCAGAGGCGAAACCAGTATTTGAACTTGACGGGTGCATCTTTATATTTAACATAGTAATTAATAGTGTCAAAGTTCGACATGCAAGTTTTTGAAAACTTATTAATTATAGTATTTTATAAGCAAACTTTTGATATTATTGAATATCATTAATTAGATTTAATATGAAAAAAATTGTGTTATCCATCATACTTGAACTCAATGCACTTTTATATTTTAAATAATAATAAAAAGTTTTTTGAAAAATATGAAATTCAAGATATTTGTTTGCTAGATGGTTGTACGAAAAACGTTTGGTTTAAAACTATTTCAAACTTTAAATTACTAACTTTTTAAATAAAAAATAAGTCAATGATCAAAAGATAAAAGAAATAAACATTTACAGTACAAGATGGGGAGAATATCTATATTTTGAAGTTGGAGGGGAGCTTGTATTTTGAAACAAAATGAAAAATACGTTAACAATGTCCACAATACACAAAAGAAAAAAGAAAAGTGTAAAATAAATGATTACTAAGTAGAAATTTCTTTTAATCAATT
>JAPEIP010000074.1:347087-385534 GCA_026120095.1 Capsicum chinense
TGTGTGTGTGTGTTTGCACTTAAAATTCCAAACAGAAAACAACAAACAGATAGTGTATTTGGAAAAAGGAGCAATAAAAAAATGTTGTTGTTGGGCTTTGAACCCGAGTTATCACGTAATAAAAAAAATACTTTAATTGGCATGTTCAACCATCTTGCCAATCAAGTCAATTGTTTTGGAGGGTGCACAACATATATTTAACATAACACCCTGATATATATATAAATATATAAACTATATATACAAAGTTTTTCTTGAGGCTAGCAGGTGCACGTGCACCCTCTACTACCAAGGTAGGTCCGCCTCTGGATCTTAGTCTAATGTTAATTTGAAAAAGTTAATTTTTGAGAGCTATATTTGCACAGCTTTTAAAAGTAAGGATAAAATCTAAATGACATCTTTGTAAGGAATATTTGTGTACATCGGCCTAATTTGCAAAATCACAACAATATTCCCTTGTGTACAAATTAAATAATTCAATTTAATAAATCACGAGAAAACAAATCCAAATAAACAAATTAAAATAACATTAGACTTTTATATAAGTCAATTGTTATAAATGGACCGAAAGTAGTTATGGTAAAGCAATCCAATACCACATTAAGCGGCTATGTGTGGGATATGGATTAATAAATAGAACATTTTAGTAAAAATAGATTTATGAAAATTGTGATAATTACTTAGGCAAAGCTATGCTTCTCATCCCCAATTCTCTCTAATCTTCTCATCCCCGTCCACTATTCTTCTTCTTCATATTGTAATTTCTTCTTCCCGTATTAATCAAAGTTAATTAGTTTCATTCAGTTTGTGTATTGATTGTTGAGTTGATAACTTGAGATCATTACATTGGTGCTTTCATCCAGAGGTCTCTCAAATGGAGGACCAAAAAGTACTCAAGGCATTTGTTGATGATTCAGTTCGTGATTCAATCAAACAAGTGAAGGATTCTATCTCTAAAGATCTCGCTGAATTTAGGTTGATGTTGCTGGACGTTTTGCGTAAAAATCCTACGACCACTTTTGAACCCCCAAAAACAGTTATGAACACCAAATTAAGGAAGTTTCGTGGTGAGAATTCGGAGGCCTGGATAGTCCAAGCAGAGCACTATTTCACTTTCTATAAAATTAAGGAAAATCAAAAGCTCACTGTGGCTTCGTTCTATTTTGATGGTGAAGCATTTGAGTGGTACCAATGGTTATTAAGGAATACTCAATTAATTGATTGGCCACATTTCGCTGATAAGGTGAGAATTTGATTTAAACATAAAGGATTGTAGTCTGCGGGAGGGAGATTCGCAAATCTCAGGCATGTTCCTTCCGCGACTGAGAACCAAAGTTGTTTTGAGGCTAGCTCATCGGGCTTTGGCAAATTGGATGCACGCAAGGTGTTTGATGAAAAACCGGACAGGAAAACTGAAAATGCTGTGGATATTGAAACACTGCTTCAAACACTGCATGCTATGAAACAAAAGGGTGAATATGAGGATACATCATTACAAGTTAAAACTGAGAGGGCTAAAAATTTGCTAGATCAAGCAATAAAAATTTGCTAGATCAAGCAAAACAGGAGATCCACAATTCAGAGGAGATAGCCAATTTAGATTTGGATGACAAAGAAGAGGATCCCTTGCCTCTTGATCTTGTTGTTGCAGATACAAATGTTCGAAGAGGTGAATCATTGCAGAGCACCTGCTCAGGTTATATATAGTAAACGAAACACAAAAATTGTTTGGTATTTATTTTCAAGGAGCCAGGCAACATTTGGTTAACAATGGACAAGTCGACTTACTCTCGGAAATAAGTGACCCCGTAATTTTGAAAGAAACCAGATTGATGCACAAGCATGCCTCCATGCATTTCCATTTGATCCTGGTGAGTCTATTTCTCCATCCATTATGTCCGAGAGCTTCGATATACATTTGGCTATATCAAACTACTTGTCTATTACACTATATTCTAGTGTATTTGTTCTTGATGGTACTGTGGAAGGTGGCAAGTTGTTTAGTGATATGTCTAATAGCAAGGTGGGTGTACAAATTGGTCGGCATCAGTTGTCACAACCACTTCCAAAACTACCTTTCTCAGCTTTACTATTAGATTTCATTGCCCAAGTTGATCAGTTGGTTGAAATAGCAAAGGAATTCGACGTCGATGGTTTTGTCATAATTAGTGGGATTAATTCCAAGACAAGTGATTGTATTTTTGCTGCTAACTTCAGTCGTAATAGACAACTCGCAACACCTGCAATTGCTGCCATGCTACAGGAGTGGAAAGATTTAAAATTAAGAAGTGAATGTTTTACTGGAAACAAAGAAAAACATGGTTGTAATTGGTTGATAGCAGTGGCGATGGAGAGATTTGGTGGAGAGGCAGCAGTGGCAATTGAGAGATTTGGTGGAGAGGCAATAGTGGCAATGGAGAGATTTGGTGGAGGTGGAGCTTTTAAAACTGTTCATTTGTACTTAAAGGTGGATAATTTTAGCTTCGATGGATCGAGCGTGTTACTGAGTACTGTCGGTATCATATTTCAAGTGCTCCCAGTTATTCTTTTGATCTTACTAGTACTCTGGATGATATTCTTAGCATCCCATTATTTAATACTAATGCCTATAGTTTGGCCGATTATGTGATTATGTCATTTGGACGAGAAGGAATAGATGCCAAGAAAGCAGGGAGCGATGAGGGCATTGCAGGTCATCTTTTTACATATTTTTGCCATGTTAGTCAGCAGCTAAACAAGACTGCCAACCAAGTTACTTCTTCGTTGCTTATTAATCTAACTGAAGTCGAGGATGCTCTTGACTACTTAAACCTTGAGGACAAGGTTCTTTTTGAGGGCGGAAGTATTGTTATGAATGGACCGAAAGTAGTTATGGTAAAGCAGCCCAATACCACAGTAAGTGTCTATGTGCGGGATATGGGTTAATAAATAGAACATTTTAGTAAGAATAAATTTATGAAAACTATGATAATTGCTTAGGCAAAGTTATGCTTCTTATCCCCAATTCTCTCTAATCTTCTCATTCCCGTCTACTCTTTTTCTTCATATTGTAATTTCTTCTTCCCGTATTAATCAAAGTTAATTAGTTTCGTTCAATTTGTGTATTGATTATTGAGTTGATAATTCGAGATCGTTACATGAATTCAATGCATTTTCTTACGTGTAACCATACAATTAAAAGTCATGAGAAATTAATGTAGTTGCATGAATGTAAGTTGAGAACTTATGATTTGTAATATGTCTAGATTTATTAAGTCAAACTTGACTTGAAACATTTCACATGCTCTAATATCATTCAATGTTTAACTATAATAATGCTACTATAATATTTATGATTAGCTATTTAGTCATATTAAGTTGAGTTTGACTAAAAACATTTCACATACTATAATATCATTCAATATTTAACTATAATAATGCTACTATAATGTTTATGATTAACTATCCGGTCGTTATTAAGTCGAGCTTGACTAGAAAAATTTGACTCATTCAATATACTTGACTATACGAATACTACTCCTACTTAGTACTACTATTTATGATTACTCTCAACTATAGATTTTGACACAAATATTTTTTATTTCAATCTACAAGAATAACTAAAATTATTTTTTAAAAATATATATTTATATGACGTAGTCAATTACTCATTTTCCCACTCACATACGTCAAATTTAGTTTTATAAATTTCTATATTTAATAAAAGGTAATTTCAAATACCACTATATTCAGCTAGCATTTGAACATAAATTGACTAAAATTTATATAACTGAAGCCGAAAAAATTATATGAGACTTTAATAGGTGTTTTGACCATCAAAAATAACTAATATTCAAATTTGATTTCTTACCCTTAAAAAATTCTAAAACATACCTTTTCCAAATCTCAAATTCCATATTTCAATTTGACGTAAAAAATACCAAGTTAATTTTTTTTTGTTTTTGGTTTTCCATTCGGTGTTTGGTGCCCGCATTGGAGCCCCGACTAATCCGGATCGCGCGTTGCATGACCCATTAAGGTGATAATGCTCCCAACAGAGTTTTTTCCATACCTAGGGTTGAATTCTCGACCTCTGGTTAAGGGTGGAGCAACCACATCTACTGCACCACAATCCATGTTGGTAAGTCAATTTAATAAAAAAATACTTGTTTCAAAAATTCAAAAAAATAAAATATTAATATTTTTTCAAAATTTTCAGCGGAACTCAATCATTAATTCCATTTCAGTTTTGAGAATTCCAAATAATTCCGTCATTCCCGCCTTTATTTCCCTCTATGTACTATTTTCAAATTTTTCACTTAACCCCCAAAAATCTACTTATAAACCCAAATAAACCTCCCACTTTTTTGCTCTCTCTCTCTCTCACTATATATTCTCTCTTACTCCTCAACTGTACGGCCGCCGCCGCCGTGAAAACCTACTGCTGCTTCTCTTTGAGTATCCAAATGCCGAGTAAACGTAAAGATTCTCCGGTGACTAAGCCGGAAAAGTCTTCGGAGAGTAGGAAATCGAAGAGACTTGCTGAAAGACCAGATCCAGTTCTACAACCTCAATTTGATGATTCCGATTTTGCATCCGAACCTGTTTCAGCTACGAAGAGGAAGTCTGTTCGGCGAAAAATACCTGAGAGTACTCCAATAGTTGTGGAATCTGAGAAGTTGAAGAAGCGAGCAGTAGAAAAAGCGGAATCTGATGATGATTTTGTATCGGAGTCTAAGTTGTTGATGTCGAGAGCAACAGTGAAGGCGGAGAATGTGGTTGATACAGCAGCATCTGAGAGTGATTTTGTTGAAGAGGAAGATGAAATAGAGCAAGGGAGTTTGAAGAAGAATTTGTCGGTTTCACCTTCGAAAAGGAAGCCGAAAAGAGCTGAGAAAGTGAAAGATGAAGAATGTACGCTTGCTGGTGATCCTGTTCCCGATGCTGAAGCTCGATTGAAGTGGCCTCATCGATATGTAAGATAAATTTGTGCTTTGCGATTTTAATTCCTTTATTTGCAATTTAGCTGCTAAAACGTTCGATATAGATTGAAATGTCATGAAAATTATGACTTTTATTAGTATTGTATGGTATATGTGACATTGCCTTGCTAAATTTGATTCTACATTTGAAGCTACCATTGTGTTCTCTTTTTTGTCTGCATTTGTTAGAAATGTTGATCTAATTCATGAAACGATTTGTTATCCAACGTATAATTATGCTATGTATGAAAAGTTCTTGCTTTGAGATTTTAGTTCCATTTTACTTTGAATTATTCGCAATTGAGCTACTTAGATATTGGGCATAGTTTTAAATAGCATGAAATATGCTTTTTATTAGTTTTATATGGTATACGTGACATTGTGCTGCTACATTTTTGTTTGCATAAAGGTTGATCTTATGAACACTTATGATTGTTGATTTTGTTATTTTCCTTCTACGGTTGTGCAGAATGTGTATAGTAGAAACACCAATCTCAACTTGAGTTCAAGTATAAACAAGAACACAATGAAGTATATCAAATACCCTCAATACAAGATCAAAATGACCTTTCTAAGACGTGTATTTTATTTTACAGAAATTAAGATGAAATAGAAAATAGCCAAGTTGTCTGAATTAACAAATTTTCCTTAAGGAAATAACCCCTCATTGTACCCAAGGTTGTGTAATTTTTTCTTCCAGGATAAAATGGCTAATAAACCAACAGTAGCGGTACCTCAAATGGTTGGAATATCTTCGAACTCATAGAATGTTTTGAATGATTACACAGAATATTTTTGAGACAAGAAGAGCGTTTTAATTTGAAAATTTCATATCAAAACTTGTGAAAGAAATTAGGTTTATATAGCCTAAAGATGCCTTTTCGAAAAGGTGTCATTGGTTCACTTAAATGGTGTAATGTTTCTAAAAATGCATGTCTGTAGCATTTTTGCTGAAGTAGTATACCATTTCACCAAACAGTGCACCTGTTTGAAATAGTGCATCACTTCATTGAAGAGTTGTATTTGTTCTGTGGAAATGGAAATAGTATATTAGTTCAGAGCATGCATCAGTTGAGTCGAAAAAAACCTTGCATCAGTTTAGAAACAGTGCATTAGCTCTGTCGAAACATTGCATCTATTATTGTTACTGCATGCATATAAATGGAGTGTTGATAAGATTTTGTCAAATAAAGTTTGCCCAAAAAGATACGTCTCATCAATTGATCATTTGACAACTCCAAATTCAAATCTGAAGTCGAGCGACGACGACGACGATGGCGCGAGGCATCTTTTATTTCTTGCCTCATCATGTGGAGTAAGTATTCATTATTATAAATATTCCAAAGTTTCCTTCTCCCACCAATGTGGGAGAATTAGTGAACTTTCCAATTTTGGGAGTATACTTTCCAAAGTGGTGTCTCCTTTTCTCCATCATTTTTTTCCCATTTTCCATTCACTTTTTTATGAACCCAACAATCCCCTACATGAATGGGGAATGACTATTTTTTCATAAAATTTTTACGGAAAAATATGTGATCATCAAGCAAAGATTGATTGCATTTGAATAAGTGAGTTTTCCTTTGAACTTTCCGTAGTGAACATGCATCGGATGCACTCGGTCAATCAGTAGATTTGATATCTTTGAACCGTCAAGCTTTAATGTACACCTAGACAACATATGTCACATAATTAGCTTTTTAACATTAATAGTTCTTATGGTCTTGTTTTTTTCGGCCATGAACTCGTCTTGGTTTTTATGAGAGCTTAGAGAATAATCCTTTACTAACATTCTCCTTGAAACGTCTTTCACTTCGCCCTCACATTGGTGATTTTTAAATGTTCAATTTTGTAGATTAAACTATTTGGTTAGATCTGCCAAATTTAGATAATCATTAAAAACTTTTCACCTGAAGTTTTATCTTTGTTTGCTAAACAATGTCTACATTATGAGAATGGATTAGGTATTTGATAATGTTGAACTTATTAGACATAACTTTGTTTGATCTTCTTGAACCTAGCTCTTGGGATCTCCAGTTTGCTAGGTAGAGTTACCGCCATGTTGACTCGTCCTAGGCCTCAAACCATTCCCTTAGATGTTCTTTCCACTCCTTTTCTAGATAGGCCTTTTTGTAAGTGGATTAGACACATTATCCTTTGACTATACATAGTCTACAGTGATAATTTGAAGAGAGAGAAGTTCTCTAACAGTATTATGTTTCATCTTATATGAGGAGATTTACAGTTATACATCATGCTCTTTGCCCTATCTATTGCCACTTGGCTATCACAGTGTATACATATTGGTGCCACTGGCTTGGGCTAATACAGAATATTTTTCAAGAAATTTCAGAGTCATTCTACTTCTTCACTGGCTTTATCTAATGCGATAAATTCAGATTACATTGTAGAGCTAGTGATACAAGTCTGTTTGGATGATTTCCAAAAAATTACTCCTCCACTGATAGTAAACACATTTCCATTTGTGAATTTTACTTTGTTTGATCTGGTGATCCAATTGGCATCTCTATATCCTTCAAGTATCACATGGTATTTATTATAATGCAAAGCATAGTTTTGTGTGTATTAAGATACCCCAAAACTCTTTTCATTGCCATCCAATGAGTTTTGTTGGGATTACTTGTGTACCGACTCAATTTACTAATTGCACATGCTATGTCGTGTACAGTTCATTATATACATTAAACATCCCAATACTCTTGCGTATTCCAATTAAAAGTCACTTTCATCTTTATTTTTCGAAGTGCAAAGCTTGCATCTAATGGAGTCTTGGCAATACCGAATTTCATATACTTGAACTTGTCAAGTATCTTTTCTATATAATGAGACTGTGACAATGCCAATCTTTGTGGAGTTCGATGGATTCTTATATCTAAGATCACATTTGCAACTCTAAGGTCTTTCATATCAAACTTGCTTTTGAGCATTTGTTTGGTTGCATTTGTGTCAGAAATGTCTCTACTGATGATCAACATATCATCCATATATAAACATACAATGACTTCATGATTTGGAGTGTTTTTAATATAAACACATTTGTCACATTTATTTATGTTGAACCCATTTGCCAACATGGTTTGGTCAAACTTCGCATGCCATTGTTTAGGTGTTTGCTTTAGTCCATACAATGACTTAATAAGTCTATGCACTTTATTCTCCTTTCCTGGAACCACACAACCCTCAAGTTGTTCCATGTAAATTTCTTTCTCCAATTCTCCATTTAGGAAAGCAGTTTTCACATCCATTTGATGGATTTCAAGACCATATACTGCAGCCAAGGCAATTAACATTTGAATCGATGTTATCCTTGTTACTGGTGAGTATGTATTGAAGTAATTAAGTTCTTTTTGTTTGAAGCCTTTTACTACAAGTCTTGCCTTGTATTGTTAATAGTACCATTCTCTTTCATCTTTCTTTTAAAGATCCATTTAGAACTTAAAGGTTTATTTCCAGGAGGAAGGTCAACCAATTCCCAACTATGGTTGCTTAGATTGAATCTACCTTACTGTTGACTGCCCTTTTCCAAAAGGATGAATTCGAAGATGCCATCGCTTTCTTAAATGTTTGAGACTCATTTTCCAAAAGAAATGTCACAAAATCCGATCCAAACGAAGTAGATGTTCTTTGACGTGTACTACGTCTTGGATTTTCTTCATTATGTTCATTCTCAATTAGTTCATCGCTAGATTGTTTAGATCTTACACTAGACTGTTCATGTCTAAGTTTATATAGGTAAATGTTTTCAAAGAATTTAGCATTATCTAATTCAATTATCGTATTTTCATTAATATCAGGATGTTTGGATTTATGAATCAAAAATCAACATGGTTTACTACTTTTAGCATATTCTATAAACATGTAGTCCACTGTTTTAGGTTCTATCTTAATCCTTTTAGGTATAGGAACTTGAACCTTCGTTAGACACCCTCATATTTTGAAATATTTCAAGTTGGGTTTCCTTTCTTTTCATTTTTTGTAAGGAATTGATTGTGTCTTACTATGGGGAACTTTGTTGAGTATACGATTGGCCGTAAGGATAACCTCCCTTATAAGTTTTGCGATAAATCAGAATTTATATGTAAGACATTCATCATTTTCTTCAAAGTTTGATTTTTCCTTTCCACAATTTTATTAGATTGAGATGAATATGGGGTCGTAGTTTGATGGATTATTCCCCTTTACACATATTTGCGCAATGAGAGATTCATATTCTCCGCTCCTATCACTTTTTATCATTTTGATATTTTTGTCTAACTAATTTTCAACTTCAGTTCTATATTACCTAAAAGCATCTATTGCTTCATTCTTACTATTTAGCAAGAACACATAACAATATCTAGTGCAATTGTCAATAAAAGTTATGAAATACTTTTTCCTACCATGTGATCGTGTTGACTTGATATCACAAATGTCAGTGTATTAAGTCTAAGGGATTGAAATTCCTTTAAACGGACTTATAAGGATGCTTTGCATACTTTGATTCCACACACGTTTGACACTTTGATTTATTGCACTCAAAGTTTGGCAGAACTTCTAAGTTAATTAGTTTTTGTAACGTTTTGTAATTAGCATAGGCTAAACGTTCGTGCCATAAATCATAAGACTCAAGAAAATAAGAAGAATTCAAACTTTTATTTATTTCAACAGTCATTGCATTCATCTTAAAAGGCCTTCGGTCAGATAACCTTTTTCTACATACATTTCTCCTTTGCTAATTACAATTTTTTTAGAAATGGTTACACATTTGAATTCGTTCTTGTCTAGAAGTGAAACAGAAATTAAATTCCTATGTAACTTCGGAACATACAAGACATTGTTAAGTGTCAAGACCTTTCTGGAAGTCATCTTTAAGCAATTTTTTTCTGATCCTTCTACCTTAGTTGTAGCGAAGTTAGCCATGTAGATCATTTCTTCTACTTGAGTCGGAGCGAATGACGAAAACAACTCCTTGTTGGCACATACATGTCGGGTGGCACCAGAATCCATCCACCATTCGTGAGGATACCTCGTCAAGTTTCATTCTGAGAATATAGCACACAAATCATCACATTCTTTGTTGGATTCAATCATATTTGCTTGATCTTTCTTCTTGCCTTTCTTTGGAGCACGACAATACCAATATTGCCATAGTTGAAGCATTTTTCCTTGAACTTTTTCATGGGTTGATTGCTTCCTTGTTCAACTTTCTTCCTTTTCTTGGAATTATTTTAGTCATCTTCTACAATATTTGCTCCATTAATTGTAGAATTCCCTTTTGATCTTTTTTCGGAAGCTTTATTATCCTCTTCAATACGAAGTCGGACAATAAGATCTTTAACAGTCATCTCCTTGCGTTTATGCTTTAAGTAGTTTTTGAAGTCTTTCCACAAAGGTGGTAGTTTCTTAACTATTGCTGTTACTTGGAAAGCATCATTCACAATTAAACCTATAAAATAGTTTATGTGAGTATTAAGAACATTTTTAATTTGTTCAACTAAGGTATTTTTTAAAGATAGACATTCTACTAGGAGATCATGTATGATGACTTGCAACTCGTGTACTTGAGAGACAACAGATTTGTTATCTATCATTTTGAAGTCCAGGAATCGTGCAATAAGGAATTTCTTAATTCCCACATCTTTCGTCTTATATTTTCGTTCAAGTGCCCTCCACAGTTCCTTTGTTGTCTTGGTTCTATTAATGAGGTCGTTTTGGAGACCACTCAAAATATAATTCCTGCAAAGGAAGTTCGAATGTTTCCAAGCTTCTACAATAACGAAGCGGTCAGGCACCTTAGGAGCGCCTTCGCTAGTGAACTGTTGCAGACATAAAGTGGTAAGGTAAAAGAACATCTTTTGCTGCCACCGCTTGAAGTCAATGACGGAAAATTTTTTGAGATTCTTTGCCGGGCCATTGTTGACGAGCATTTGTGCGACTTGATGTGGCAAGATTAGTTGCCCCTACAGACGTTGTCGTATCTTGCATTTGACTATCGCTTGTCATTTTTGATGTCAACACAAGATAGAAAAATTTAATATTTTTCAGAATACTATTTATAAAATTAAATAACTTTTCAACTTTTCTTCTTGTTTTTAGTCAATGATGAAGTTTTTATAACTTCAAATCGTCAATTGAGTGAACTTTAACTTGTGATGAAGATTTTATGCCATCTAATCACTACTTAAATTCAAACGGAGTAGAAAGCCTAAGCTATAATCTCCAAAAACAAGTTATACAGATTTTGTAAAATTGATTTCCTTAAGATTGTTATTTTCCTTATACGGGTACGCAAAATTTGTATAGTAGAAACACCAACTTTAACTTGAGTTTAGGTATAAACAAAAACACAATGAAGTATATCAAATACCGTCAACACATGATCAAAATGACCTTTTCAAGAGGTGTATTTTATTTTGTAGAAATTAAGATGACATAGAAAATAGCCAAGTCGTCCGAATTCACAAATTTTTCTTAAGGAAGTAATCCCCCTCACTGTACCCGAGGTTGTGGAATTTTTCCTCCCAGGATAAAATGGCTAACAGACCAACAGTAGCGGTATCTCAAATGGTTGGAATATCTTTGAACTCACAGAACGTTTTGAGTGATCATACAGAATATTTTTGAGACAAGAAGAGAGTTTTTAATCTGAAAATTTCATATCAAAACCTGTGAAGCCAAGCTGGTTTATATAGCCTAGCAGCTGCCTCTTCGAAAAGGTGGCATTGGTTCACTTAAATGGTGTGATGCTTCTGAAAATGCATGTCTGTAGCATTTTTGCTGAAGCAGTATACCATTTCACCAAACAGTGTACTTGTTCGAAGTAGTGCATCACTTCATTGAAGAATTGCATCTGTTCAGTCGAAACAAAAACAGTATATTAGTTCAGTGCATGCATCAGTTTAGTCGAAAAGAAACAGTGCATCACTTCAGTCGAAACAGTGGATCAGTTCTGTCGAAACATTGCATCTGTTACTGCATGCATATAAATGGAGTATTGATCAGATTTCGTCAAATAAAGTTTGTTCAAAAAGATAGATCTCATTGATCGTTTGACAAATCTGAAGCCAAAGCCGAGCGAACGACGACGAAGACGGCGCGAGACATCTCTTATTTTCTTGCCTCACTTATCATATGGTGCAAGTATTCATCATTATAAACAGTTCAAAGTTCCCTTCTCCCACCAATGTGGGAGAATTAGTGAACTTCCCAAAATTTGGGAGTATACTTTCCAAATTGGTGTCTCCTCTTCTCCATCATTTTTTTCTCCATTTTCCATTCACTCTTCTATGAACCCAACAGATTTCACCTTCGAAAACCATCGAGATTGTTTTCATGAGATGATTTTATGGAACGTATAATTATATTAAATCACTCAATTTGTAGTGACTGTTTTGATGGTCTGTCTGTTTTTATTTGATATCGTTTAGTGCTAATTTTATATTTACACACATGGTTGCTTGTTTGTAAAACAGAATAAGGGGAAAGCAAATGGTACTAAGAGCTTAAATGGGTAAGTCTTGCACAATTATTCATCGCAAAGATATTTTTGGCTCATTGTAGTATTTTTGATTTTGAGTGAGTTATGTGTTATTGGTACTTTCATGTTGCAGTCAAGTTGATTCTGACCAGTTAATTCAAGCTAAGCGCCATTTTAGTCTAGCGGAAGTCGATGGTCAAGTTTATTATCTTGAGGATGATGCACACGTAAAGGTAATTGTAAAGTAATGATGAGCATATGTTAAACAGTTCCTTCATTGTGTTGATTTACCCTTTTATAAAAGATTTGATAAGAATGTCGATACTCTCTATGTAGTTTTGGATGTAAATTCAATGTTAATTGTATAAACATGTGTTGATGGTTAATTAATTGATGGGCTGCGAGAATTGTTGAAGCCATACTCAATCGAAAAAGAAGGATGTTGTTGCTGCAAACCCCAATATATGTCAAAGGATGAACAAATAATCTAGAGCTTTGATTCAAATTTTTTTAGATTCATCCCTTCACGAGGAATTACCAAATCCCTTCATCCATTCCAATATAAAAAATTAGTCAATCAAATAATATATAGTAAATGTATCGGTTTGACAAAGGTAAAATAAATCCAAGGGTTCGTAAAATTTTCTTCCCTTTTGACAAAGGTAAGATAAATCCAAGTTTGATATAGATTTCCCCCATTTATGTAAAAGCATAAATTGTATGAGAGATTATACTTTTATTTACATAATCATATCTTTAGCACACCCTCTCACATGTGGACCTAATTTGAGGAAAGTGGAACTTCTCTTTGATACTGGGTGGAGATGATACTTGGACCTGGGATCTTTGCTTATTGTGACATGCTCCTACCTAGCTACTCTCCTGTTCCAAAACAAGTGTATCCCAAAATAAGTCACTTAGGAATTCAAGTTAAAAATTAGTACTTCCTAGTCCCTCCATTTCATTTTATGTGACAGCCTTTTACTTGCGATGATGTTTAATAAAAAAGGAAAATTATGACGCTTGTGGTCTAAAATAATCCTTAAATGTTTGTGTGGTTGTAAATTATTTCATAAAGGGTATAAGGAAAATTTTAAAGCTAAGTTGTTCCTAATTATAGCAAGGTGATATTCTTTGGGGACAAACTATAAAGGAAAGACTTCCACATAAAATTGGAAGGGCGGAGTATGTTTTTCCAATTGTACCCTCATATTAAAGAACTATTTCTTCATGGTGCTCAGTTCTCAAGAAACATTTAGTTTGATTTAGGTTTTGGGGGCTAAGTTAAGGCTAAGGTCCGTATCTTACATGGTATTAGAGTGACTTATCCCTATTTGTTCCCCTATGTTGCTGTCGACACTCTGATGGGTGGTTTGTGTGTTAGGTGGGGTGGGTCTTATAGTGGCTAGAGTCCCATATTGATTGAGGAACGGATTGGTGGTCTCCTTATAAATATTTGAGCAATGCTCTCCTCATGAACTAGCTCTTGAAGTTTGAGTTATGTTGAAGGTTCATTTTACAATTGGTTTTGAAAGATCTCTCAAATTGTTATAGGCTGATTATTGTTTGTTTTAGTTTAGTATCATACTTATTGCCATGCAATTGATCCATGTCTTGACTTATTTTCATTATCTATCATTGAACTAGGCTGCTGATGGTGAGGATGATTACATTTGTAAGATAGTTGAATTCTTTGAAGCAGTTGATGGAATGCAGTATTTTACAGCTCAATGGTTTTACAGAGCTAAGGATACCGTAAGAAATGCCAACTCTATCATATGAAAGGTTTCCTCATTCTTTGTGATGCTATAGTGGTCTGACATCTCTTTTCCGCATTAGGTTATTAAAAGCCATGATCAGTTCATCGACAAGAAGCGTGTTTTCCTGTCTGAAATCAAGGATGATAACCCTCTCGATTGCCTTGTGACTAAACTCAAGATTGTTCCTGTACCCTCAAATGTATGTCTTTACTAAATTACTGGTGTGTACTGGTATTGGTTTTGAGTGATTGAACTAACGAATACAGAATGTTGTTGCAGGCAACTTTTCAGTTCAAGGAAAATGTGAAATCAACTTGTGATTTCTACTATGACATGAAATACCTGATTCCATATTCTTCTTTCATTAGCTTGCCACCTGGTATTTTTTTGTCAATTCTTTTTATTAACTGAATACAGCTTTGGTCCTTTTGCATTAATATTCAAACTTAAACATGCTTAATGGAGAGGGTATTCTTTGTAGATACTACAGGTTCAGTTAGTTCATCTTCTACTATATCAAGTGACACTGATGCTGGTGAGGTGAAAGAACTCAATCTGGAAAAGAAGCTCTTGGATCTTTATTCAGGATGTGGTGCAATGTCCACTGGGCTGTGCTTGGGTGCTAATAGCAAAGGCGTTAAACTTGTAACTGTATGTTTTTTCCTTCAACTTGTTCTATGTTTTACCAATTTGTATCTGCAGAATGTGGCTTGCGTTCTTGTTTTTTCTTTAGACCTTTAGTCTTGCTTCTGTTCTGTTAAATATAAGTTCTTGTGTGCAGAAATGGGCTGTTGATCTCAACAAACATGCATGTGACAGCTTGAGATTGAACCACCCAGAGACTCAGGTATGTATTGGTTGTAGGTAAAGGTCACTATTTTCTGGTTATTATGTTAATGAAGAAAACGTATGCATTACTCAGGTGAGGAACGAGTATGCCAGTGACTTCTTATTACTTCTGAAGGAGTGGGAGCAACTTTGTGTCTCTTGTTCCTTGGTAAAAAGCAGTGTCCCCCCACACCCTCATCTAAAAGTAACAGATGATGTTGAAAAAGATGAAAATGATGATGAAGATGAAGATGAAGAATCCGGTGACGATCAAGGAGTTGACGTTTTTGAGGTTGAAGAACTTTTAGAAGTTTGTTATGGAGATCCAAAAGAAATGAACAAACCTGGACTTTACTTCAAGGTACTAAACTATTGAATTTGGAATTCTTTAAGTTTTGTATGATACTGTTGTTTCTTTGAAATCACTTTCACTGCCTTGTCCCCAGGTTCGCTGGAGAGGTTATGGCCCAGAGGAAGACACCTGGGAGCCAATAGAAGGCTTAAGGTATGCTCTTTAAGCAATTCATTCTGCAAAGATATATGCTTTCTTTTTTTATAAGATTCTTTCTAACTAGTTGACATATGTGTATAGTGACTGTCCGAAGAAAATAAAGGAGTTTGTGGCCAAAGGATTCAAAGAAAATATTTTGCCGTTACCGGTAAGTTTTAGTTCTCTCTTTTGATCTTACTGGTTTGGGGTATAATGTCTGGACTACTTCTGGGTTATCAACCCGCTAATGATTTGTGATGCTGACCCATTTTGGTTGAATTCACTGTTGGTTATTTTAGGGGGATGTTGATGTTGTATGCGGTGGACCACCTTGCCAAGGTATCAGTGGATTCAATCGATTTAGGAATAAGGAAAATCCAATGCAAGATCCAAAAAATAAACAACTTGATGTCTACATGGACATTGTGGAATTCTTGAAACCAAGGTTTGTGTTGATGGAGAATGTGGTGGACCTTATCAAATTTTCCAATGGTTTCCTCGGGAGATACGCATTGAGCAGACTTGTAGGAATGAACTACCAAGCACGGATGGGAATGATGGCAGCTGGTGCATATGGTCTTCCTCAATTTCGTATGCGTGTCTTCATGTGGGGTGCTCTTTCGTCTGAGGTAATATTGCTTTTGGATTTCAAGTTATTTAATTGATTTTCAATATTGATTCAATGCACCTATCTACCATCCTCACTCTGCTTAAATCTTGTGATGCTGCAGAAGCTGCCACAATATCCATTGCCCACACATAAAGTTATTGTGAGAGGTGTTATTCCCACAGAATTTGAGGTAGTTTTTTTATCATTTTAAAATGTCATGAATGCTGTAGCATTTGCTATTGACTAAATGTGCATCTATGTGCTAATGCAGTCAAACACAGTTGCATATGATGAAGGTGGGGATCTTGAGTTAAAGAAAGAACTGTTTCTTGGTGATGCCCTTTCTGATCTCCCTTCGGTATGTACGAGATATTTAAGTTGTTTTGCAGGCACTTCTGACATAAACTATTGTAGCATCGTTTCCCCATCTTTTATGTGTATGATTTTCCTTTTAGGTGGAGAACAGTGAGCCAAGAGACGAAATGCCTTACACTGATGAGCCGAAAACTGATTTCCAGCATTTTATAAGATTGGGGAGGGATGGTGAGGTCACATACTGTGCTTGTAGGTGTAATGTAATTGGTGTCTTTTGGTTCCATGTTTTTGCATGTGTTGCACCTCATGGTTTAATGTTGTGGTCACCTGATAAGTGTCTTTAAAAACAATATTTAGTTCTTATTTTGAGAGGTTTCATGCTGTAACTAGGGTTGAGCTTGAAAATGCATTAATGAGTTTTGCTAATGCAGTCTGTCCATTTTTGTAGGGATGCTGGGAAGTGTTTTGTATGATCATCGTCCTCTTCAGTTGAATGATGACGACCATCTACGTGTATGCCAAATTCCCAAGCGGAAGGTATATAAATTGTTGTGTCATGCCATTGGTGGTGCTTAAGTGGTGAGCTCCTTGTGGTGCTGAATTCTTGACCTTTTTGATTGTAGGGCGCAAACTTCAGGGACTTGACTGGAGTTCGTGTTCGGCCAGATAACAAAGTTGAATGGGACCCAGATGTGGAGAGAGTATTACTACCTTCAGGGAAGCCTTTGGTATGTTTTTTTTAATTGATTTTTAATGGAATGACATAGTTGTGTTATTTGGTTTCTGGATCTTATGATGCTTAAAATCTACAGGTCCCTGACTATGCCATGAGCTTTGTTGGTGGTAGTTCCTCAAAGTAATGAGCCATCTCCTATTTTTCTGATTTGATATTCATTTTGTATTTTCACCTGCCTTTCCATATTGCTAAATACTGTTTTTAATTGTGTGACATATGCAGACCGTTTGGCCGTTTGTGGTGGGATGAAACTGTCCCAACAGTTGTGACGAGAGCTGAACCACATAATCAGGTATCTTTTTGTCTTTGCCATCTTATTTAATCCATAAAATTAGCTTGTGTCATCCTAAAGCTTTGTCCTTTATTCTTGTGTTCCTTTCAGACCATAGTACATCCACTACAAGATAGAGTTCTAACAATTCGTGAAAATGCGAGGCTCCAAGGTTTTCCGGACTATTACAAGTTAATAGGTCCAATAAAAGAGAGGTATATCATTGACTAAAATCTAGTTGATGGTTGAAGATCCTGTTTTTTGAGTAATTTCATTTGTTAAAATCCCTGCATTGCTTATATCACCAATAAAGCTGATGAATGATTACTGAGGAAGCATGTTTTATTGTTCTCTGGCTTAATGTATCATATAGCTTGAGCTTAAACTGTTGAGTGAATGTGGAATCATGCATCTGCTGTTATTTAGGAGATACTTTCAATGACTGACGATTATGGATATTAGTATACTAATCCAGCCTTTACTTAGAAAATCTGCTATAAATGGAAACAATCATTTGCCTTTTTTATTTTGTACTTGATACATCAATTTTCTTGCTTGCTGTAACATTTTCATTGTTTTACGCTACTCAGGTACATGCAAGTGGGTAATGCAGTCGCTGTCCCAGTTGCCCGAGCCTTGGGCTATTCTTTGGCAACATCGATGAAGGGATTATCTGGAGAAACACCATTGATGTCATTGCCAAAAGACTTTCCATCTCATGAAGAACAGAGTTGTAACGAAGTGTCCAATAATTGAAGATTAATTATTTGCGACTACCAAATGATCTTTGCCCCCTTTGTATGGGGGCTGATTGATTATTCATAGGATGTTAGCTTCATTAATTTATTTGCCTTCAGACACAGTGTTTCCCAATGCAATTCATGCCAGTGCTGAAGCTGGTGAAGGCATGATGAGTTTATGTAATAGCTAAGCGAACATGCAATTCTCGAAAATGTATTTCTAGCATTCGATTCCATGTAACATTTCGAGTTGTAAACTGTGAGAACAAAAAATTTCCAAGGAAAAAATGTAGTCACATTATGCTTGGCGTCTGCCTAACTTCACCAAGGATTTGTAGAAAATATAGCTGAAGTTTGTGTTGGAATGGAGGTGTTTGCATCATTTAGTTCCACCTCTAATGCTATTGCTTCTCTTGCAGTACTTGTTTAATTACCACCCAGAGATTTTTCCGTTGTTCACTGTGGAAGTAGCCATGGGAACGCTTAAAATCTCCACGATGTGATTAACAAAAATTGATTCGATTGCAGTCCATAATTCCTAGTTAGACAAGTTTCTCCAAACTAGTAAGAGGCCCACAAATTTAACGTTAAGTCCAAGTTTTTATTATGGGGTTTTAAATGTTTGGATTAATTTTTACTTCCCTAAGTCACGTAGAAAAAGGAAAAAAATAAATAAATAAATAGAATATATATGAAGCACTAGCGTTGCTCCATTCTTAACCCCTGGGTATAGAGAAAATTCTGTTGGGAGCGATGCCATCTTAATAGATTCTGAAACGTGCGATTCGGATTAATCGGAGCTTCAATGCGGGCACCAAATGGGAAAAAAAAAAACGTGGGGGAAAAAGTTAATATATATTATCACAAAAAGAAAGGTTCTTTACGCGTGGCTAAGGAAGAGCAATTATAAAGTTGGGTATGTTCTTTTGACATAAAAATAAGAAAAGTAGGGGCTAAATTGATTTTTTTTAATTTTAAAAAAGAGAAAATAGATCAGCTAAATACAATTAATCAAAAGCAGCTACTTGAGTGAGGGTCACCGCGGAGGATCTGGACTCCTGGCACTATATATTACCTGAACTCTTTCAAAATTTGCAGATTTCAAAATGGCAACTATTAGAGAGAAGATGTGCTCAATAATGGGAAAGGTTTGTGCTGTGATCGTGTTAGTTACAGACCTCGTTGGACAACTCAAAGCATTTCCATTAACCGAAGAGTTTAGCGTAATCGTTCATTTGGATTTTCTGAAAAATCAAGTGGAAACACTTAAGAAGCACAACGACGATCCTTACGTAGCTGATACCAACATCAACTTGGAAGGCGATGAGCGCGAGATGAATTGACAAAAGGATAAACTGATTGCTGAGATAACTCTCTACCAGGAAGCCATGGAAGTTGCAAATGCTGCTTTAGAAACATTTGCCAGGTAACATATTATTATGGAGGTAAAACCAGAGACGTTTAAGGAAATTCATGATAGGTTTCTGGACTGTAAAGTTCGTGACCTTTATAAATTCATCAAAAAGGAGATCAAGCAGATTGTTATTGCTCGCAAAGCACTAGATGAATTGATTCCGAAACAACTTGATGGTTCATGGTTCTATTTTCACGTATCTTTCGTATATCCATCCAGAATCTCGTCTTTTTCTCTAGTACTATTAGTAATCTGTAGCTGCAATCAAAGCCTCTAACTGTAAACGTACTGGCTTCCTTATGCACAATTATAGTGTGCTTTCTGTGGTTTCTCCAGAATGTTTAAGGATGAATATGCTTAGAAGTTTCATTGTTAAAGCACTTTTCAGATGAATTTGCTTCGTTTTTTTTTTTTACCTCGCGTAAAGGACTACTTTTACATCGGCTCTCTCGCGTTAGGTAATTACCGAGCGAAAGATGCTCTCTCGGAAGTCAGTTTCCTCCTTTTGAAAAATATGTTAGTGAAAACAGAGTCCCCTTCCCAATTTGTTACAGCATGAATTTGGAACCTGTAGTTGCTCGGACTCTTAAAAAATGTCTATCGATGCGTGTCGGATCCTCCAAAAATAGTGTATTTTTGAAGGATCCGACACGAGTGTGGTAACGTTTTTGGAGAATCCGAGCTACTTAGGTCATAGTTGTAACCAATTCTGCTTCATCTGCCTTTTTTTCTTTATCACAATTGATTGCCTTTTCTTTTTCCACTGGAACTATACTTATTTTGGTCCTTTCAAATATATTTTTGAATCGTTAATTATTGTAACTTATAAATTTTTTTGTATAGTTTAATTTTAAAAATGTAAACTTTATTTAAATAGATTAAAAAACTTTCGAAATTCAAAAAGTATGTCTCTGGTAATTTTTTTTTTGTTTCGATCAACAACTTAGTAAGTAAAGTAGTAATTTTGCCGATACCAATTAATATTTCTTTCGGACCTTCATATTAAGAATCTACTCTGCCAAATTATCTATCTACTCCATAGTGCTTAAACCAAAATCTGTCTAATTATTTTGAATTTCTTTGTGTTAATTGAATACTAACATTTTTTTTATTATTTAAAGTGAATTTCGCATATGTTTGGGCGTCAGTTGCTATAATAGATGATTCGTTGTACAATATTTATTATTTGTAGACACACACATGTGCGACGTGTTACTTTCTTTTTGTTAATTCCTCCATTTTAATTTGTTCTTGTCGCTTTCTTTTTTAGTTGGTGTAAGAAATAAATGATTCTTTTCCTTGACAATTCTTCAATTGCAACTTTCTAAGCGACATGTTTGATGTTAGAAGATTAAAAAGTGTTTTATTACATTTTACATAGTTTGAGTTTAAAACTATAAGATTAAAAGTCTTTTTTATCTTTGTAAATTTCGTGTCTAAGTTAAAATCAAACAAATAAGTTGAAAGGACTAATTTTGCCTCTTTAAGTTATGAAGATAGATTGCTGGGCTATTCACGATTTTAGGCCATTTAATGGAATTTTCTTTTTGGTCCATTAAAGAAAAAAAAGGCCTAGTCCAATTCCTAAGGTTTAATCAAGCCCAATTTGGCACAAGTTTTAATATTTGCTATTTGGTTCGTATATAAGCAATAACTACAGTTTTTCCCCATTCTTGCACATTCCTTTTTACATATTTATTATGTTTATGTAATTCTTTTAAGTGTTATTTTGGTTAAGCTTACTAAGCTCAGATTGATATTCTAAGATCGAACCAAATAAATTGGAGGATAATCTAATGTCATGAGAGTTTTCGATCCATATTGACTTTATAAGTCTTTTAAGGTCAATGTTTTCTTTTGAATTTGCATATAGCGGTAACCTTTGTGTAGTATAAGTTTTCTTTTGGAGTATGCAAAGTATCCTAATATCATATGATTTTTTTATTTTTTTTTTGTTTTGGAGAATTTCTTGCACAATATGACACTGGAATAAAAATTATCATATGCAATATAACATCACAACAAAATTATTAATACCAAATATTGCACGTATCTTACCGTTAGTGCATTAGTATTCCCTTCCCCCCTCCCTCCTTTTTTTTTTTCCTTTCCTAAGTCGCATACAAGAAGGAAAGCAACAAGTACATTTGGAGGAAGAAAAAGAAATAAAAGTACTTTTTGCCGCCTCGTATTATATATATAATAGGACTAGGAAACATTATTATAAATAAAGTTATTGGACTTGGAGATGGACATTCCTGAAGAAATATTGTTTGAAATATTTTCATGGCTTCCTGTCAAGTCAAGTGTCTTTCCAAGTTTTGCAATTCTCTTATCATGAATATCCATCAATGCCACTACATGAATCGTCAAGGAACATCTATTTGCATTTTAGAGCAAAAAGTTCATATTAAGGAATTTGATAAACTAGTCAACAATCGGCGTACCTGCGCTAATGGTTTGTTTTGTTCATGGCATACTCCATTTCAACCTGTTGCACTTTTCAATCCTAGTACAAGAGAAGTAAAATTTCTTCCCCAAGTGATAGATGTTGGTGATTCAGAATTTGTAAACTTTTCATTCCTGAAGAGAACATGTATAAACTTTTGATGACCTCCACATAATTTCTTTTTAAAAAGGGATCCACAAGAAATTGGATTTACACTTTGAAACAATTACTGATGCGTTAATCTACAAAGTTCCAATTTGTATTAATGGAGTTATCTATCAGTTGAGTTACATTATAGTAGCGTTTGATGTTAAAACGGAAACATTCAGAACGATAGGATTGTGGATCAACGGTATATATACATGATAAGAAAGCATCGTATTACACAATGATACAAGTAAAGGGAAAATTAGGAATCATAGATTATGGAAACGAGTTTGGTGATGACATTTATAACTTGTGGCAACTCCAAGAAGAAGAAGGATACTGGCACTGGGAAAGGCATATTTATTGGAATGCAGATAGACAAGTGGAAATTCCAATCATGAAGGAGGGGAGATTGTGTTTTCTGCTGAGATGAAGAACGAAGCTAATAAAGAATGCTCGTATTTATGTTATGATATTTCCAGAAAAAGTTGGAGAGAATTTGAATTGCAGGGACTTAGTGTAGTACAAGGCTACATTTTTACTTATGCAGAAAGCCTCTTTCCGTCATTAAAATCTTCCAATGCTCATCAACAAATTTAAAACTTTGGAGGGCTCACTCTATATTTTGTTTTCTTCATTGTTTTTCGTTTCATTAGATAGAAATTTTGTCTATTGGCTTGTGTTTTTTCTATCATAGTCGTTTGACATTTCCACGGAAAGACTTGTGCATTGACTTGAATATCTCATTCATTTGGAAGTGGAACTGTCCTTTTCTCCACTGAAATGATACATTGAATGTAGAAACAGGAAGTAGCAAGTTGCCCAAAATCAAAGTGAAACATCAACTTGAAAAGGTTCATCCTTTGTAGTCAAAAAGTTGATCAAATTTGTCCAAGTATCACATAATGTCGTTAAGAAAAAACATGACCATGGACTTATGCCACAATACTTGTGTTACTTTTTGGTTTAAAAAATTGGCAAGTGACATTTCAATGGGAAGACTTGTATTGACTTAGAATGTCTTAGTTATAGCTTTCACAGAAAGTTCCAAGTAATGAACTTATACCAAAGTGAAAATGACAACTTGAAAGACTATAGCATTACCAGTTCATTATATGTCTCATGAATTTTGATTTGAGAATGACACAAAGCACAACTTCCTTTCTTGATTACCAACTAACTTTCTTGCAAAATGGGCTACGGGCGCCTCTTGTTTCTGCTATTAGCATCTTTCTTTCTCTGTCGACTTGTTTTTTCCTCTTCGGAAATATGCCGCAGAGATCAAAGTCTTGCCCTCGTAGAATTCAACCAGTCGTTTGTTGTTGATGCCTCATCTGCATCTTTTCTATGTGACGAGCAGTCTTATCCAAAAACGAGTTCATGGAACATGAACGAAGATTGTTGCTCGTGGGAGGGGGTGATATGTGATGAGACGAGTGGTCATGTCATTGAGCTTGATCTTAGTTGCAGCCAACTTGTCGGGGAGATTGATTCCAATAGCAGCGTATTCCGACTATCTCATCTCCAAAGGCTCAACCTTTCTATGAATGACTTCTACGGTTCTCACATCTCCCCTCAATTCGGCAGGTTCTCGAGCTTGACACATCTTAATCTTTCCAACTCCAATTTCTCAGGTCAAATTCCTTCTGAAATATCTCATCTCTCCAAGTTACAATCTCTTTTCTTATCGGACAACAGTGAGCTCGGACTTGCAGCTTACGATTTCAAGATGCTTCTTCAGAATTTGACCCAATTAAGAGAGCTTCATCTTAGTGGCGTGAACATCTCTTCCACCATTCCTCTGAATTTCTCTTCTCATTTAACAACCATGAGGCTGAGGGGTACGAGATTGTATGGGCTAATACCCGAGAGAATATTTAACCTGCCCAACCTGGAAACACTCGACTTAAGTTACAATGATAAGCTCAACGGTTATTTTCCAAAGAACAAATGGAATAGCAGTGCATCGCTCAAGGAGTTAGATCTCGTAGGAGTAAATTTTTCTGGTAATTACCTGCCTGAATCTATTGGCTATATAACTTCGTTGCAGAGATTGGTACTTAGTTCATGCAATCTCTCGGGGCCGATTCCAAAATCTCTCTGGAATCTCATCCGTCTGGAGTATATGGACCTTCAAGATAACCATCTCGAAGGACCAATATTTCCTCGATTTACAGGTGGACTGCAGAATCTGAGCACACTTATGCTATCAAATAACTCCCTGAATGGAGCCATACCGTCCTGGATATTCTCCTTGCCGTTACTGAGTCATCTAGACTTGAGTAATAACCACTTTTCCGGTCAACTTAAGGATTTCAGGTACAATTCGGTACTAGTCATTATTGATGTAAGCGAGAATCAGTTGCAAGGGTTTCTCCCCAAATCAATCCAGAACCTCAACAGCGTAGTCTCAATTAATTTAGCATTGAATCAGTTGCAAGGTCCTCTTCCCAAGTCATTTCAGAAACTCGTCAATCTAACATATCTTGATCTTTCATATAACAATTTTAATGATAGCATAGATGTCAGCGTCTTCTCAGATCTCAAACAACTTTGGTATCTTGATCTTTCATTTAATAGTATTTCTCTGACAAATGAAAACAAAGTCAAGTCTACCGTGCCTGAATCTCTTGAATACTTATATTTGTCCGGTTGTGAAGTAAACGAACTGGATTTTTTGAGGTCAGCAAACCAGCTACAGACTTTGGATCTTTCAAATAACAAGATCCGAGGAAGAATTCCTGATTGGCTATTGTCTAATTGGATGCATTCCATTTCAAATCTTAATCTATCCCACAACATGTTGACAAGTATTGACCTGATTCGTCTTCCTCCTCTAACTATTGATTTACGGTCCAATTTTCTTCGAGGGATGCTACCAATTCCACCAACCTCCGTAGAATATTTTTTCATATCAAATAATAGTCTCACTGGGGAGATCCCTTCTTCTATTTGCAATTTGACATCGTTAAAAGTTCTAGACTTGGCAAGAAACAATTTGAAGGGAGCTATTCCGCAATGTTTGGGTAACATGAGTGACCAACTCGAGGTTTTGGATATGCAACACAATAGTCTTTCTGGGAATCTCCGAACAGCTTTTAGTTCCGGAAGTCAACTTAGAAGCTTCAACTTGCATGACAATAAGCTAGAGGGAAAAATCCCAAGATCCTTGGCCAATTGCAAAGAGTTGGAGGTTCTCGACTTAGGAAACAATCACCTCAGTGACACATTCCCTATGTGGCTGGGGACTCTTCCAAATCTACAAGTGTTAAGCTTGAGATCCAACAATTTGCATGGACCTATAAGAACTTCAAGTAGTTTGAAATTGTTTCCTCAGCTTCGGATGTTAGATCTCTCTTCCAATGCATTTACAGCAGAACTGCCGACGAGTCTTTTCAGAAGTCTGAAAGCAATGAGGAGAATTGATCAAACAATAAAGGCACCAGGTGATGATGCACAAGCATATTACCGAGACTCAGTAACTGTTGTAACAAAGGGATTGGAGCTTAAAGTTGTGAGGATCTTGTCTTTGTACACCACTATGGATCTTTCAAGTAACAAGTTTGAAGGGCATATTCGTAGTATGATGGGAGATCTCATCGCACTGCGTGTGTTGAATTTATCTCACAATGGGTTGCAAGGTCATATGCCACCATCACTTGGAAAGTTATCTGTGATTGAATCATTGGACCTTTCATCCAACAATCTTTCGGGAGAGATACCAAAACAACTTGCTTCTCTCACATCTCTTGCAGTTTTAAATCTCTCCCGCAATCATCTTGAAGGATGCATTCCAAAAGGACCTCAATTTGCTACATTTGGGAAAAATTCATATGAAGGCAATGATGGATTGCAGGGATTCCCAGTTTCGGGAGGTTGTGGAATTAACTTGATACCAGAGAAAAACAACACAACATTTGAGCCGGATGAAGAAAGTGATTCTACATTTCTAAGTGAGCTCAGTTGGGAAGTGGTTCTGATGGGATATGGTAGCGGATTGATTATTGGATTCTCCATAGCATATGTCATGCTTTCTTCTCGAAAACCAAATTGGCTTTCTCGGATCTATGAAGATTTAGAATACAGAATTAGTATGAGAAGTCGAAAGAAGCAGCAATGTCATACAAGTCAAATGCATTACAGAAGAAGAATAAGAAGAAATAATGGCATCTAGACAAGTTCCCTTTCATACAAGATGTAATGTCAAAACCTTCAGGTATATATTTATATTGAGCTTGCTCTATACTGATTTGTTTTTAGTTTATAATAATCTATGTAGCTCGGGCTCTTCAAAATGTCATGGGATGCAGGTCGGATCCTTTCCAAACTAGTGCATTTTTGGAGGATCCGACATGGATTTGGGAGCATTTTTGGAGAGTCCGAGCAGCTTAGATCTTAATGGTATATATAGTATATCTTCATCTAAATATTTGATGGAGAACCTTGGAGTAACTGGTAAAGTTGCTGCCATATGACCAGGAGATCACTTGTACAAGCCTTGGAACAGCCCCTTGCAGAAATGTAAGGTGAGGCTACGTACAATAGTTGAGCTTAGTGCACCGGGCTCCCCTTCATTTAAATATTTCTATTTTTATTAGATAAGTGAATGATTTCGTGAAATGTATACAGTGCTATTTGTATCTACACTTAGGGAGAAACCTGAAGAGAAAAAAAAGGAAAATATAAATAATCAGGTTATAATGTATGCTTAACCATTGAGAATCATTTTAGCTACCACAGAAAAATATGTTCAATCGTCTTTCCAGTAGGAAAAGCTCAAACAATTATTATAAATCCAAGTGTGTTATTTATGATTTGAAATTCCAATGAGCTTTTCCCTTGTTATGTAAAAAGAAAATAATGTTTGAAACAATTAATCATTCAGTGTCAATGACTATAAATGTGTGAGAGTTGATATAATTGTTCTGTATCTAACTCTCTCCTTTCAACCTTTTGGGAAGTAGATGTAGGCTTGCAATGACTTGGAAGATGGATATGGACAAAGAGTGTGTCTGGCTGACATATCAGGGACCGGAATGACCGTGGGAATTGTTTCTTGTTCTTGCGACTGATGTATAGAGGTGTGTGTGCCTGTGTTGATGAGGGGTAATGACCTTTGTAATAGTTTTGGAGCTTGTCCTGTCATATTTTCATCGCTGCTATAGCAGATTTGTTGTCTAATACTAATAAATGCAGATACCTAAAGTTACGCTTCTGTTTTTCTGCTTTCGAGCTTAGCATCTCTCGTTAATTGACTCAGGTTCATGATGCCTCTACTTTTTGAAAATTTACATGCCTACGCTCACTATGATGATTGCAAGATCTCCTCTAATACATAACCTAGAAGAACTAGTTGGCTTTTGTGTAGAAGAAAGTCACATCACACTTTTTTCTATCTGTACAAACCAGATTTGAGGGGAAAGAAAGAAATATTGAACCAAGAATAACAGACACCAAAGATAAAAGTCCATTCTTCTGTTTACGTTAAGGAAGAATTTCAGTTGGTGTAGATTACATGAACAATTTCTATGAATGTGAAAACTCACAACAGTAAATAGACTGCACATACAGGAAATAGTTACTATTTCTCAAGCCAAGTCGACATTTCATTCTTCACTAGCAGCATAACGGTATTGAATATTTTGTTAACTTCAAAAGAGATGGTTTCAACTTCTGCTTGTATTACTTCCTAATCTATGATTTTCTATATCCCTCTTGTTTGTATACAATACTAGTAATATTTGGGGTTGTCAAATTGAGATTTAAAAATGAGTCAAAAGTCATGAGTAATTAAGATAAATATATACAAGATGAGAAGATATTAGAGAAATTGATAACCCCTACACCAGATAAGTCCATGGCAATATAAAAAATATAATACCTAATCAACTATTGTTGTTCCTATCAGAATTGGTAGATACATTTGACGAAATGGTTAACGGCTGAAAAATAATAAGCAGAAGGTGAAAAGTTATTTTCAGTTTTAGTATAAAATGATGATATGATATATCTGTTGTAGCTTTCGCTGAAATGACAAACTTGAAAGACTAGCATTAACACAAAGCACAGCTTTCTTTCTTCATTCCAACTTTCATGCAAAATGGGCTATAGGCACCTCTTGTTTCTAGCATCTTTCTTCCTCTGTCAACTTGTTTTTTCCTCATTGGCAATATGTCCTAGAGATCAAAGTATTGCCCTTGTAGAATTCAACCAGTCTTTTGTTGTTGATGCCTCATCTGCATCTTTTCTTTGTGACCAGCAGTCTTATCCAAAAACGAGTTCATGGAACATGAACAAAGATTGTTGTTCGTGGGAGGGGGTGATATGTGATGAGACTAGTGGTCATGTCATTGAGCTTGATCTTAGTTGCAGCCAACTTGTTGGGAAAATTTATTCCAATAGCAGCTTATTCCAACTGTCTCATCTCCAAAGGCTCAACCTTTCTTTCAATGACCTCTATGGTTCTCTCATCTCGCCTGAATTTGGCAAGTTCTCGAGCTTGAAGTATCTTGATCTTTCTTGGTCTCGTTTCTCAGGTCAAATTCCTTCCGAAATCTCTCATCTGTCCAAGTTACAGTCTCTTGTTTTGTGGAACAACAATGAGCTCAGGCTCGAAGCTCATGATTTTAAGATGCTCCTTCAGAATCTAACCGAATCGAAAGAGCTTCATCTTACTGGCATAAACATCACATCCACCATTCCTTTGAATTTCTCTTCTCATTTAACAACTCTGAGGCTGAGACATACGGGATTGTATGGGACAATACCTGAGAGTATCTTTAACCTGCCCAACCTGGAAACACTTGACTTAGCAAATTTTCAGCTCAGTGGTTATTTTCCAAAGACCAAATGGAACAGCAGTGCATCCCTTAAGGAGTTGATTCTCAGAGCAGTGAATTTTGCTGGTGACTTTCTGCCCGACTGTCTTGTCTTCGTAACTTCATTGCAGAGATTGGAACTTAGTTCGTGCAATCTGTCGGGGCCAATTCCAAAATCTCTTTGGAATCTCACCCGTCTGGAGTATTTGGACCTACAGAATAACCATCTTGACGGTGCAACGTTTCCTCCGCTTACAAGTGGACTGCAGAATCTGAATACACTTTTGCTATCAAATAACTCCCTGAATGGGGAAATTCCATCCTGGATATTCTCCTTGCCATCACTGAGTGAACTACACTTGAATGATAATCACTTTTCAGGACAACTTGAGGATTTCAGGTACAGTTCAACACTACACAATGTTTATATAAGCAATAATCAGTTGAAAGGATATCTTCCAAAATCAATTCAGAACCTTGTGAGCCTAGTCCATATTGATTTAGTACACAACCAGTTTCAAGGTCCTCTTCCAGAGTCACTACAAAACCTAGTAAACCTAACATGGCTTGCTCTTTCAGCCAACAATTTTAATGGCAGTGTAGACGTCAGCGTCTTTTCAAACCTCAAAAACCTTTACTATCTTAGTCTTTCACATAATAGTATTTCTCTGACCAATGAGAACAAAGTAAAGTCTACCCTGCCCCAATCTCTTGAGTACTTATTTTTGTCCGCTTGTGAAGTACGTGATTTGGATATGTTGAGATCAGCAACACAACTTACGTACTTGGATCTTTCAAATAACAAGATTCAAGGAAGAATTCCTGATTGGGTATTGCCTAATTGGATTCATCGTATGACAAATCTTAATCTGTCCTACAACATGTTGACAAGTATTGGCCCCATTCCTCTTCTTCCTCTAGATATTATTGATTTACGGTCCAATAATCTTCAAGGCTCGCTACCTAATCTTCTGCCCACTCTACGATACTTCTTCATATCAAACAATGATCTAAAGGGGGAGATCCCTCTTTCTTTTTGCAATTTGACAATATTAAGAGTTCTAGATTTGGCGAGAAATGATTTGAAAGGAGCATTTCCTCAATGTTTGAGTACCTTGAGTTACCTTGAGGTTTTGGATGTGCAACACAACAGTCTTTCTGGGGATCTCCTAGCAACTTTTATCTTTGGGACTAAACTCAAAAGCTTCAACTTGCACGGCAATAAGCTACAGGGAAAAATCCCAAGATCCTTGGCCAATTGCACGCAGTTGGAAGTTCTTGATTTAGGAAATAATCACCTCAATGACACATTCCCTATGTGGCTGGGGACTCTTGCAAATCTTCAAGTTTTAAGCTTGAAATCCAATAAATTACGCGGAGTCGTTAGAACTTCGAGTAGTTCGACATTGTTTCCTCAGCTTCGGATGTTAGATCTCTCTTGCAATGCGTTTACAGCAGAATTGCCCACAAGTCTTCTCAGAAATCTGAATGCAATGAGGAGAATTGATCAGACAATGAAGGTACCAGTTGATGAAACAAGAAGATATTACCAAGACTCGGTAACTGTTGTAACAAAGGGATTAGAGCTTAAAGTTGTGCGGATCTTGTCTTTGTACACCACTATGGATCTTTCAAGTAACAAATTTGAAGGGCATATTCCTAGTATGATGGGAGATCTCATCGCGCTGCGTGTGTTAAATTTATCTCACAATGGGGTGCAGGGTCATATACCACCATCACTTGAAAAGTTATCTGTAGTCGAATCGTTGGACCTTTCATCCAACAAGCTTTCGGGAGAGATACCAAAACAACTTGCTTCTCTCACATCTCTTGCAGTTTTAAATCTCTCCCGCAATCATCTTGAAGGATGCATTCCAAAAGGACCTCAATTTGCTACATTTGAGAAAAATTCATATGAAGGCAATGATGGATTGCGCGGATTCCCAGTTTCCGGAGGTTGTGGAAGTAACCGGATACCAGAGACAAACGACACAATATTTGTGCCGGACGAAGAAAGTGATTCAACATTTCTAAGTGAACTCAGTTGGAAATTGGTTCTGATGGGATATGGCTGTGGATTGATTATTGGATTCTCCATATCATATTTCATGCTTTCTTCCCGAAACCCAAATTGGCTTTCTAGGATCTCTGAGGATTTAGAACACAGAATCATTATGAGAAAGCGAAAGAAGCAGCAAGGTCAAACGCATTGCAGAAGAAGAAGAAATAATGGCATCTAGACAAGTTTGCCTTCACGCAAGATGTAATGTCGAAAACTTTCAGGTATATATTCATATTTTCTTTACTGTTCCTTATTTAGTTTATCTTAGTGGTATTATATAATATCTTCATTTGTTTCTCTTATCTCCTCTTGAGAATCATGTTAGTCACTACAGAAAAATATGTTCAGCCTTCATCATAGTAGGAAAAGATTATTATTTATCAAAATGTTCTCTAAATTCCAATGACCATCTCCCTTGTTATGCAAAAGAAAATAGCATTGAGATAATCTGTATCTAACTACTAACTTTTTGTGTGTAAATGAAGGCATGCAGTGACTAATGAGAAGTCTTCCGTGAATTTGTCTTTGAAATAGCCAAACGTTAGAAGGTGGTGAAGAAGGAATTACATATAGTTATGAAGGCATACACCAAGAAGATGTTGAAAATGATAAGAAAGATCGAAGAGTATGAAAAGACGTTTAGGTTTATGTAAGAGTGAAGTTTTTCCAATGATATTATTGAGCTTAATGTCTCACTCCCTCTTCCACCCTCTTTGCGTCCTGCGATATTATCAAAGGCCCCCCTTATATTACCACTAAAAAATGTGCGCAGACTTATATGAACCACCTCCTTCAATGGAAAATTACATTGCGAATCCCCTTGGCATTTTATGTATATATAGCTTAGCTTCTTCATATTTTGAACCCCCTTAATGAATATCTGAGGTGTCTCCCTAGTATATCTAGCCTCCAACTTTGCTTGAAATAATATGCTACTGTAAGACAATTTTTGAGATATTGCAGCTCAAGATTAGATACCTGATAAGTGATATCACATGTTCTATATGCTGGAACCTTGCATCTGACAAAAGAAGAAAGAAATACAGTTGGTATATATCAGAGTTATATGACCCTCTCACGAGTCACTTTCGTTGACATTTCCACGGAAATACTGTAGTACTAAATTACTACAGTATGTTTGATCTGTTCAACAATGATGGCTAAAATCAAAGAGAAATTAACAACAACCTCAAAAGACTTGTCGATTGAAATTTCTTTGGAAAGACTTGGGCATTAATCGACTTGAGCCAAACATCTGAGCAGTTTTCTTGCTTTCTTCCCTACCAACTTTCTTGCAAAAATGGGTTATGGGCACCTCCTTTTTCTATTATCTTTCTATCTCTGTCATGAACTTACTTTTTCTTCATCCAGATTAGCTCATTTGTGCCCCAAAGATCAAAGCATTGTCCTTCGAGAATTCAAGCAGACGTTTATTGTAGATGCATCACTCACATTTTTTATTTGCGATTTCTTTGGTCAGAAGCCTTATCAAAAAACAGACTCGTGGAATATGAGCAGAGACTGTTGCTTATGGGATGGAGTGAAATGTGATGAGTTGACTGGCCATGTTATTGAACTTGACCTCAGTTGCAGCAGTCTTGTTGGGACCATTGACTCCAATAGCAGCCTCTTCCGACTCTCTTATCTCCAAAGGCTTAACCTTTCTGGAAATAACTTCTTTTCGGTAATCTCTCCTAAATTTGGCAGCTTTTCGAGCTTGACTCATCTTGATCTTTCCTACTCATCTTTCTTAGGTGAAATTCCTTCCGAAATCTTCCATCTTTCCAAGTTACAGTCTCTTATTTTATCAGATTACCACATAGGGCTCAGACTTGAACCTCACAATTTTAAATTGCTCCTTCAGAACTTGACCCAATTAAGAGAGCTTGATCTTTCTCGCGTAAATATCTCTTCAACCATACCTCCAAATTTATCATCCCGTTTAACAAGTCTGGGCCTTGCTTACACAGGATTACACGGGATATTACCTGAGAGTATCTTTCACTTGCCAAGCTTGAAAGTTCTTAACTTGATTGGCAATGATCAGCTCAGTGGTTATTTTCCAAAGACCAAATGGAACAGCAGTGCTTCTCTCGCGAAGTTGAACCTTGATGGAGTAAATTTTTCTGGTGAGCTCCTGCCTGATTCTCTTGGCTATGCAACTCCATTGCAGATATTGTCACTTAGTTCGTGCAATCTCACGGGGCCAATTCCGAAATCTCTTTGGAATCTCACCCGCATAGAGACCTTGGACCTAGGAAATAACCATCTTGACGGACCAACATTTCCTCAGTTTACAAGTGGACTGCAGAATCTGAAGAGACTTTGGCTATCAAATAACACCCTGAATGGAGCAATACCGTCATGGGTATTCTCCCTTCCATCACTGAGTGAACTACGATTGCGCGACAACAACTTTTCCAGTCAACTTGAGGATTTCAGGTACAATTCAGTACTAGTCCATATTGATATAAGCAAGAATCAGTTGCACGGATATCTTCCCAAATCAATTCAGAACCTTGTCAATCTAGAAATACTTGATCTTTCATCTAACAGTTTTAGTGGCAACGTAGATGTCAGCCTCTTTTCAAACCTCAAACAGCTTTCCTCTCTGGATCTTTCATATAATAATATTTCTCTGATCAATGAGAACAAAGTCAATTCTACCTTGCCCCAATCTCTTCAACACTTACTTTTGTCCGGTTGTGAAATAAATGAAGTGGATTTCTTGAGATCAGCAAAAGGGCTTCAGGAGTTGGATCTTTCAAATAACAAGATTCAAGGAAGAATTCCTGATTGGGCATGGTCTAATTGGATGCATTCAATGGCATATCTTGATCTATCCCATAATATGTTGACAAGTATTGACCAGATTTCATCATTTTACCAACTATATAGTATTGATCTACGGTCTAATTTTCTTCAAGGGACACTACCAATTCCACCAACCTCTGTAGAAACCTTTTTCATATCAAATAATAGTCTCACTGGTGAGATCCCTCTTTCTGTTTGCAATTTGACATCACTGATAGTTCTAGATTTGGCAAGAAACAGTTTGAAGGGAGCGATTCCGCATTGCTTGGGTAACATGAGTGACCAACTCGAGGTTTTGGATATGCAACACAACAGTCTCTCTGGGAATCTCCAAACAACTTTTAGCTTTGGAAGTGGCCTTAAAAGCTTCAACTTGCACCACAATAAGCTAGAGGGGAAAATCCCAAAGTCCTTGGCAAATTGCACACAGTTGGAAGTTCTTGATTTAGGAAACAATTACCTAAATGACACGTTCCCTATGTGGTTGGGGACCCTTCCGAATCTTCAAGTTTTAAGCTTGAGATCCAATAAATTGCATGGGCCTATTAGAACTTCAAGTAGTTCGAAATTGTTTCCTCAGCTTCGGATGTTAGATCTCTCTTCCAATGCTTTTACAGCAGAATTGCCAACAAGTCTTTTCAGAAATCTGAAAGCAATGAGGAGAATTGATCAAACGATGAAGGCACCAGGTGATACAACACAAACATATTACCAAGACTCGGTAACTATTGTAACAAAGGGCTTAGAACTTAAAGTTGTGAGGATCTTGTCTTTGTATACCACTATGGATCTTTCAAGCAACAAATTTGAAGGGCATATTCCTAGTATGATGGGAGATTTTACCGCACTGCGTGTGTTGAATTTATCTCACAACGGGTTGCAGGGTCCTATACCACCATCACTTGGAAAGTTATCTGTAGTCGAATCATTGGACCTTTCAGCCAACAAGCTTTCGGGAGAGATACCAAAACAACTTGCTTCTCTTACATCTCTTGCAGTTTTAAATCTCTCCCACAATCATCTTGAAGGATGCATTCCAAAAGGACCTCAATTTGCTACATTTGAGAACAATTCATATGAAGGCAATGATGGATTGCGCGGATTCCCAGTTTCAGGAGCTTGTGGAAGTCACCAGATACCAGAGACAAACAACACAACATTTGTGCCGGATGAAGAAAGTGATTCTACATTTCTAAGTGAACTCAGTTGGAAAGTGGTTCTTATGGGATGTGGTTGTGGATTGATTATGGGATTCTCCATAGCATATGTCATGCTTTCTTCTCGAAACCCAAATTGGCTTTCAAGGATAGCTGAACATTTAGAATACAGAATTAGTATGAGAAGTCGAAAGAAGCAGCAAGATCAAATGCATTGCATAGAAGAAGAAGAAATAATGGCCATCTAGACAAGCTCCCTGTCACTCAAGATGTAATGTCGAGAACTTTCAGGTATATATTCAAACTTCTTTACTGTTTCTTATTTAATTTATCAAATTATATAATGATATTCTTATCTCCTCTTGAGAATCATGTTAGTCACTACAGAAAAACATGTTCAGCATGCATCCCAGTAGGAAAATCTCAGTGATCAAAAGATTATTATTAATCAAAATGTTCTGTATCTAACTTTTCCCTTTTTAACTTTTTGTGGTGTAAATAATGTAGGCATGCAGTGACTCATGAGATGTAAATGGCCAAAGAGTGTGTCTAGCTGAAGTATCAAGAATTGGAAGGGCTATGTGAACTGTGTTTTATTTTTGCTTTTTGCTTTTATAGCAGTGATTATAGACTTGTGTATTCACTTAAAATATCTCATTAGTTTAGAATTGTCACTTTCTTCCCATTAAAGATGCTTATATTGACTTGTTCAACAATTGATGACTAAATCAAAGTGGACACATCAGCTTGAAAAGACTCATCTGTTGTTGCATATCTAATTCTTTATTGCAGCAATATAATTATTACCTTTCTTTTGATGTTTCCAATGGAGGACTTCTGTATTGACTTTGAATATTTCAAATGTCCATAAAAACATAGAAATAGGAAGTAGCAAGTTGACTCAAATCCACAGTGATCAAGAAAAAACATCAACTTGGGTTCATCCTTTGTAGTCAAGTATCATATGAACTTTCATTCTTGCAAAATGGGCTACGGGCACCTGTTGTTGCTACTATTAGCATCTTTCTTTCTCCGTCATGAGCTTGCTGTTTCTTTTTCTTCGTTGGCACCTCAATCATGCCGCGAAGATCAAAGACTTGCCCTTATAGAATTCAACAAGACCCTCGTTGTAAATGCCTCACTCGCAGCTTTTAACTGTCAATTCTATGAAGCGCAGAAAGCTTATCCAAGAACAAGTTCATGGATTATGAGCAGTGATTGTTGCTCGTGGGATGGAGTAATATGCGATGAGATGACCGGCCATGTCATCGAGCTTAACCTCAGTTGCAGCCAGCTTGTAGGGAATAACTTTTCTAATTCACAGATTTCACCTAATTTTGGTAGGTTTACGAGCTTGACACATCTTGATCTTTCCCACTCATCTTTCTCCGGTCAAATTCCTTCTGAAATCTCTCGTCTTTCCAGACTACAGTCTCTTGGTCTTTCTGGTGACTTTCCTTTATTTCTTGATGATGTTGAGCTAAGACTCGCACCTCACGATTTTAAATTGATACTTCAGAATTTGACTCAGCTAAGAGAGCTTGATCTTAGATATGTGAACATCTTTTCCACCATTCCTCTAAATTTTTCGTCTCATTTAACGAATCTGAGGCTGGGAGGTACAGGATTGAATGGGATAATACCTGAGAGTATTTTTCACCTGCCCAACTTGCAAGTTCTTTACTTAGAAGGCAATAACGCCCTCAATGGTAATTTTCCGAAGACCAAATGGAACAGCAGTGGATCTCTCGTGGATTTATCCTTCAGTGGCGTAAATTTTTCTGGTAATTTGCTGCCTGAATCACTTGGTTATCTATCTTCTTTGCAGTTCTTGATGCTTTCTTCTTGCAATTTGTCGGGGCCAATTCCGAGATCTCTTTGGAATCTCACCAATATACAGTATTTGATCCTTGAAAATAACAATCTGGAAGGATCACTTCCTCCGTTTTCAAGCGGACTGCAGAATCTGTTTCAACTTTCCCTTAGAAACAACTCGTTGAATGGAGAATTACCGTCCTGGATATTCTCCCTACCGTCACTATCTGTACTACACTTGAGTTTCAACCGCTTTTCCGGTCAACTTAAGGATTTCAAGTACAACACAGTAACCGAGATGCGTTTAGGACATAACCAGTTACAAGGTCCTCTTCCCAAGTCTCTTCAGAACCTTGTGAACCTAGCGTGGCTTGATATTCCGTCCAACCACTTTACTGGCAATGTAGATGTCAGCTTCATTTCTGACCTCAAAAAACTTTGGTTTCTCGATCTCTCATTTAATAATATTTCGCTAACCAATGAGAGAAAAGTCAAATCTACCTTGCCGGAGTCTCTTGGACACTTGCGCTTGGCCGCTTGTGAAGTAAATGAACTGAATTTTTTGAGATCAGCAGGGCAGCTTGAGCAGTTGGATCTTTCTTATAACAAGCTGGCAAGCATCGACCAGATTCCTTTTTCTCGTCTATATTATATTGATTTACGGTCCAATATTCTTCAAGGGTCGCTACCATTCCGCCACCCTATGTGCAGTATTTCCTCATATCAAATAATAATCTCAGCGGTGAGATCCCTTCTTCTGTTTGCAATTTGACATCACTGATAGTTCTGGATTTGGCAAGAAACAGTTTGAAGGGAGCAATTCCGCAGTGCTTGGGTAACATGAGTGACCAACTCGAGGTTTTGGATGCGCAACACAACAGTCTTTCTGGGAATCTCCTAACAACCTTTAGCTTTGGAAGTGCACTTAAAAGCTTCAACTTGCACGACAATAAGCTAGAGGGAAAAATACCAAGATCCTTGGCCAATTGTTCGCAGTTGGAAGTTCTTGATTTAGGAAAGAATCATCTCGATGACACATTCCCTATGTGGTTGGGGACTCTTGCAAATCTACAAGTTTTAAGCTTGAGATCCAATAAATTGCAAGGACCCGTTAGAACTTCAAGTAGTTCGACATTGTTTCCTCAGCTTCGGATGGTAGATCTCTCTTCAAATGCATTTACAGCAGAATTGCCGACAAGTCTTTTCAGAAATCTGAAAGCAATGAGGAGAACTGATCAAACAATTAAGGCACCAGGTGATACAACACAAACATATTACCAAGACTCGGTAACTGTTGTAACAAAGGGATTGGAGCTTAAAGTTGTGAGAATCTTGTCTTTGTACACCACTATGGATTTTTCAAATAACAAATTTGAAGGGCATATTCCTAGTATGATGGGAGATCTCATCGCACTACGTGTGTTGAATTTATCTCACAATGGGTTGCAGGGTCCTATACCGCCATCACTTGGAAAGTTATCTGTAGTAGAATCATTGGACCTTTCATCCAACAAGCTTTCAGGAGAGATACCAAAACAACTTGCTTCTCTCACATCTCTTGCAGTTTTAAATCTCTCCCGCAATCA
>JAPEIP010000074.1:391014-410521 GCA_026120095.1 Capsicum chinense
CAAATGTAGCAAATTGAGGTCCTTTTGGAATGCATCCTTCAAGATGATTGCGGGAGAGATTTAAAACTGCAAGAGATGTGAGAGAAGCAAGTTGTTTTGGTATCTCTCCTGAAAGCTTGTTGGATGAAAGGTCCAATGATTCGACTACAGATAACTTTCCAAGTGATGGTGGTATATGACCCTGCAACCCATTGTGAGATAAATTCAACACGCGCAGCGCGATGAGATCTCCTATCATACTAGGAATATGCCCTTCAAACTTGTTACTTGAAAGATCCATAGTGGTGTACAAAGACAAGATACCCACAACTTTAAGCTCCAATCCCTTTGTTACAACAGTTACCGAATCTTTGTAATATCTTTGTGTTCTATCAACTGGTACCTTCATTGTCTGATCAATTCTCCTCATTGCTTTCAGATTTCTGAAAAGACTTGTCGGCAATTCTGCTGTAAATGCATTGCAAGAGAGATCTAACATCCGAAGCTGAGGAAACAATTTCAAACTAGTTGAAGTTCTAATGGCTCCATGCAGTTTATTGGATCTCAAGCTTAAAACTTGAAGATTTGAAAGGGTCCCCAACCACTAGGGAACGTGTCATTTAGGTAATTGTTTCCTAAATCAAGAGCTTCCAACTGCTTGCAATTGGCCAAGGATCTTGGAATTTTCCCCTCTACCATATTGCCGTGCAAGTTGAAGCTTTTGAGTCTGCTTCCAAAGATAAAAGTTGTTAGGAGATCTCCAGAAAGACTGTTGTGTTGCACATCCAAAACCTCAAGGTAATTCATGGTACTCAGACATTGTGGAAATGCTCCTTTCAAATTATTTCTTGCCAAATCTAGAACTTTTAATGATGTCAAATTGCAAAAAGAAAGAGGGATCTCTCGCTTTAGATTATTGTTTGATATGAATAGGTATTGTAGAGTGGGCAATAGATTAGGTAGTGACCCTTGAAGATTATTGGACCGTAAATCAATAGTATTTAGAGGAATACGAGGAATGGGGCCGATACTTGTCAACATGTTGTAGGACAGATTAAGATTTGACATGGAATGTATCCAATTAGGCAATACCCAATCAGGAATTCTTCCTTGAATCTTGTTGTTTGAAAGATCCAAGTAATAAAGAATCGTTGCTGATCTCAACATATCCAATTCGCGTACTTCACAAGCGGACAAAAATAAGTATTCAAGAGACTGGGGCAGGGTAGACCTGACTTTGTTCTCATTGGTCAGAGAAATACTATTATACGAAAGACCAAAATAGTTAAGGTTTTTGAGGTTTGAAAAGACGCTGACATCTACACTGCCATTAAAATTGTTGGATGAAAGATCAAGCCACGTTAGATTTACAAGGTTCTGAAGTGACTTGGGAAGAGGACCTTGCAACTGGTTGTGTACTAAATCAATATGGGCGACGTTCACAAGGTTCTGAATTGATTTTGGAAGATATCCTTTCAACTGATTATTGCTTATATCAATATGTAGTAGTGCTGAACTGTACCTGAAATCCTCAAGTTGTCCTGAAAAGTGATTATCATCCAAGAGTAGGTCACTCAGTAATGGCAGGGAGAATATCCATGATGGAATTTCTCCATTCAGGGAGTTATTTGATAGCCAAAGTGTGTTCAGATTCTGCAGTCCATTTGTAAACGGAGGAAACGTAGCACCTTCAAGATGGTTATTCCGTAGGTCCAAATACTCCAGATGGGTGAGATTCCAAAGAGATTTTGGAATCGGCCCCAAGAGATTGCAAGAGTAAAGCACCAAGAACTGCAATGAAGTTACATAGACAAGAGAATCGGGCAGAAAGTCACCAGAAAAATTCACTGCACTGAGAGATAAGTCCACGAGAGATCTGCTGCTGTTCCATTTGGTCTTCGAAAAATTACCACTGAGGGCATTATTGCCTTCTAAGTTAAGAACTTGCAAGTTGGGCAGGTGAAAAATACTCTCAGGTATTATCCCATTCAATCCTGTACCTCCTAGCTTCAGAGTCGTTAAATGAGACGAAAAATTTAGAGGAATGGAGGAAAAGATGTTCACATATCTAAGATCAAGCTCTCTTAGTTGAGTCAAATTCTGAAGGATCAATTTAAAATCGTGAGGTGCGAGTCCTAGCTCATCATCAAAAAATAAAGCAAAGTCACCAGAAAGACCAAGAGACTGTAATTTGGAAAGATGAGAGATTTCAGAAGGAATTTGACCAGAGAAAGATGAGTGGGAAAGATCAAGATGCGTCAAGCTCGTAAACCTACCAAAATTAGGTGAAATCTGTGCATTAGAGAAGTCGTTCCCAGAAAGGTCAAGCCTTTGGAGATAAGTGAGTTGGAATAGGCTGCTGTTTGTGTCAATGTTCCCTACAAGATGGCTGCAGCTGAGGTTAAGCTCGATGACATGGCCGGTCATCTCATCGCATATTACTCCATCCCACGAGCAACAGTCTTTGCTCATAACCCATGAACTTGTTCTTGGATAAGCTTTCTGCGCCTCATAGAATTGACAGTTAAGAGTTGCGAGTGAGGCATTTACAACGAGGGTCTTGTTGAATTCTATAAGGGCAAGACTTTGATCTTCGGGGCATGATTGAGGTGCCAACGAAGAAAAAGAAAAAGCAAACTCATGACGGAGAAAGAAAGATGCTAATAGTAGCAACAACAAGCGCCCGTAGCCCATTTTGCAATAGAGAAAGTTTATATGATTCTTATTAAGCAAATTTGATGGACTTGTTGACTACAAAGGATGAACCTTTTCAAGTTGATGTTTTTTCTTAATGACTATGTTCCCTACTTTAATCACTCTGGATTTGAGGCAACTTGCTACTTCCTATTTCTATATTTAATGTATCAGTTTTAATGGACATTTTAACTATTCAAAGTCAATACACAAGTCTTCCAGTGGAAACATCAAATGAAAGCTAATAATTATATTGCTGCAATAAAGAATTAGATAATTAGATAACTCTTTTCAAGTTGATGTGTCCACTTTGATTTAGTCATCAATTGTTAATATAAGCATCTTTAAAGGGAAGAAAGTGTCAATTCTAAACTAATGAGATATATTATGTGAATACACAAATCTATACATGGAAATATAAAATGAAAACTACAATGAGGTAGTACTTTCATTTTGATATGTTAGACATTATTTAAGTGAACATATATTCTGATACATAGCAGTTAATTATGGGCTAAAAAAAAGATGATCAGAATGTTTTGCCCAATTCAGATGTACAAGTCTTTTGGAAAGTGACATCTCAAGTCAACTCACAATTCACATAGCCATTGCAATTCTTGATACTTCAGCTAGACACACTCTTTGTCCATTTACATCTCATGAGTCACTGCATGCCTACATTATTTACACCACAAAAATTTAAAAGGGAAAAGTTATATACAGAACACTTTTATCTCAATGCTATTTTCTTTTACATAACAAGGGAGATGGTCATTGGAATTTCAATTCATTACAAAACATTTTGATTAATAATAATCTTTTGATCACTGAGATTTTTCTACTGGGATGAATGCTGAACATGTTTTTCTGTAGTGACTAACACGATTCTCAAGAGGAGATAAGAATATCATTATGTAATTTTCATGAAAGCAATCAATTATCTGACAAAACAAGAAATATATTTAAATGAAGATATAATATAATGCCACTATGATAAACTAAATAAGAAACAGTAAAGAAGTATGAATAATATGCCTGAAAGTTTTCGACATTACATCTTGTGTGAAGGCGAACTTGTCTAGATGCCATTATTTCTTCTTCTTCTGCAATGTGTTTGATCTCGCTGCTTCTTTCGACTTCTCATAATGATTCTGTATTCTAAATCTTCAGCGATCCAAGAAAGCCAATTTGGGTTTCGAGAAGAAAACATGAAATATGATATGGAGAATCCAATAAATAGTCCACAGCCATATCCCATAAGAACCACTCTCCAACTGAGCTTACTTAGAATCGGGCAGAAAGTCACCAGAAAAATTCACTGCATAGAGAATCAACTCCTTAAGGGATGCACTGCTGTTCCATTTGGTCTTTGGAAAATAACCACTGAGATAATAATTTGCTAAGTCAAGTGTTTCCAGGTTGGGCAGGTGAAAAATACTATCAGGTATTATCCCATACAATCCCGTATCTCTCAGCCTTAGTTGTTAAATGAGAAGAGAAATTGAAAGGAATGGTGGATGAGATGTTTACGCCAGAAAGATGAAGCTCTCTTAATTCGGTTAAATTCTGAAGGAGCATCTTGAAATCGTGAGCTTTGAGTCTGAGTTCATTGTCGTATAACAAAAGAGACTGTAACTTGGAGAGATGAGAGATTTCAGTAGGAAATTTCACCTGAGAAAGATGATCTGAAAAGATCAAGATGCTTCAAGCTCGAGAACTTGCCAAATTCAGGCGAGATGAGAGAACCATAGAGGTTATTGAAAGAAGGTTGAGCCTCCGGAGATGAGACAGCTGGAATAGGATGCTATTATAATCAATCACCCCAACAAGTTGGCTGAAACTGAGGTCGAGCTCAATCACAGGGCCACTCGTCTCATCACATATCACTCCATCCCACGAGCAACAATCTCTGTTCATGTTCCATGAGTTCATTTTTGGATAAGACCGCTGGCCGCAAAAAGAAGGTGAAAACGAGGCATCAACACCAAAAGACCGGTTGAATTTTGCAAGGGCAAGGCTTTGATCTCTGGGGCATATTGACAATGAGGAAACAACAAGTCGATTTAGAAAGAAAGATGCTAGGAACAAGAGGTGCCTGTAGCCCATTTTGCATGAAAGTTAGTAATCAAGAAAGAAAGTTGTGCTTTGTGTTATTCCAAAATCAAAATTCATGAGATATATAATGAACTGTTAATGCTATAGTCTTTACAAGTTTGTCATATCAGCGAAAGCTACAACAGACATATCATATTATCATATCATCATTTTATACTAAAAGTGAAAATAACTTTTCACCTTCTGCTTATTATTTTTCATCCGTTAAACCATTTCGTCAAATGTATCTACCAATTCTGATAGGAACCACAATAGTTAATTAGGTATTCTATTTTTTTTTATTGTCATGGACTTATTTGGTGCAGGGGTGATCAATTTCTCTAATATCTTTCATCTTGTATATCTTTATCTTAATTACTCATGACTTTGACTCATTTTTAAATCTCAATTTGACAACCCCAAATATTAGTACTGTATACAAACAAGAGGGATATAGAAAATCATAGATTAGGTGGTAATACAAGCGAAAGTTGAAACCATCTCTTTTGAAGTTAACAAAATATTCAATAAATGGAGCTCCATATATATGAGGTTGCTGATATCTTTGATCCTCTTGCAGGTCAAATGGAGCTATGGGGTACCGTTATGCTGCTAGTGAAGAATGAAATGTCGACTAGGGTTGAGAAATAGTAACTGTTTCCTGTATGACAATGCAAATAAATGCTTCCATTTTTACTGTATCAGAGATTCTTTACACCACTCAAATCCAACAATGACGGGGCACAGATCAGTTGATAAGAGATATATATCACTTATATATTTTTGTCAGGATCAATTTGGACCATACAGTGAACGAACAAGAATTACGTAAATCCCGATATTTTAGATTTAACTCAAAGTTCTAACTAATAACAGCTACCAAATCAATCTTCACTCTTTCTGTACTTAACTAATAACTCAAAGTTCTAACTAATAACATCTTGGGTAAACCTTGTCACCGGGGATAAGCCAAATAGACTTATATTGATGATATCGTCTGGAATCCAGACTTGAAAATTTTTTCTCCTACAGTTATTAACAACACATCACATAGCTTAAAATACTAGATTGCACCCATGAACTAGAAATAACCAATCTGAGAACATCAACGAACTCAAACTACTAGGAGTGTGAGATATACAACATTATATATGCATAAAAAGAGGTGTATCAGATTGACAACGTTAAACATGCTTATAAAGATTGGAACTTCAGCTTATACTGAAGCAAGGTGGCGGAGCCAGCCGTCTTTAGGGGGTTCGTCCGAAACCCCCCCCCCCCCCTCGACGGAAAAATATACTATTTATACATGATTAAAATTATTTTTTATGTGGTTATAGTAGGTGTTGAACCCCCATCGACTTAGTTTTCTTTGAATATTGAACCCCCTTACCTGAAATCCTGGCTACGCCTCTGCTTACCGCCCTTTATTCTTACAAGTGGGAATAGGCTCAAATTCCTTGGGCAGCATCTCATCAGATAACCTAACATGGAACTCTTAACATACTACTTATCATCAACATTAATATCTCTTACGAATACCCATAAGAAAAACTTCTGTGATTGTATTTCAAACTTATCAAAATCTCTCAACAAACTCAGTATCTTTCTGATTTCATTTGCATAGTGAAAATAGATAATTACACAAGTGTTTTCTCTTTGGGAGAAAGACAATTCCTTTTTCAGCAGCACACACTGGTTTTCAGCTCAGAACAAACAAACAAACAAACAATATCTGATGAATTTTGCAATTTATACAAAGTTGGCACTCATTGTCACACCACAATTGACTCAAACTACTGGATAAGCAAAAGCGCAAAACTAATACAAACAGCATCAATGAACCCAACCTACAAGTATTATTGAATTTAGACATTATAAAGATTAGAACTTTGAGCAGAACAGAACAATATATATATGAATAATTTTGCAATTTATTCAAAGATCACACCACAATTGTCTCAAACTACTGGACAAGCAAAAGTGCAAAACAAAATATAAACCAACATTAACAACATCAATGAACCCAAACTACAAGTATTATTGAATTTAGACATTACAAAGATTAGAAATTTGACCTCATTGTCACAACACCATTCACTCAAACTACTGGATAAGAAAAAGTGCAAAACCAAAATATAAACCAACATCAATGAACCCAAGTACAATTATTATTGGATTTAGACATTATAAAGATTACAACTTTGACCTCATCAGATTGAAGCAAAGGGAGAATCTTGAGACCCCATATTCTTACAAGTGGGAATATTCTCAAATACCTCAGCGGGCAACTTTTCAGACAAAAACCCAACATGAAACTCAATCATATGAAACTGCTCATCAACATCAATCCCTGTTACAGGCACCCAAACAAACAATTTTTTAGCTTGTATCCCAGAGATATCAGAGACTTCCCCATAACTCAATTTCCCTTTGATATCTTTTTGGTAGTAAACAAGTTGATTTGGAAACTCCACATAACATGGATGTGTAAGTTGGACAGTAAAAGAGCTGTCTTTAGGGGAAATAGTGTAGGATTCAACATTGTTTGGGAGAAGACCTTTTGGAAGTTTGAAAGTAGGAAGGAGATCATGGACATCAATTTCATTTGGAAGTGAAAGGTTGAAGAAGATGAAAAGGAAAGAGAAGAACAAGAATTGTGACAAGGCCATTGTAGAGGTAGAGACAGGTAAGGGAATGATTTGAGATGGATGGCAGAGGAACATAATATAGAATTTTATTAGTCATTTCGTGTTACTTTTTTGAAATTTGTCTTCTCAAAGACTTCTTGATTAACTATAAATTGTTTCGTTAATGAAGATGAAGAAAATTAATGTAAATTATTATAACTATACCCAAAAGGGAAAGGAACTAATTAAAAGTATAATTTTGACACCCTTAGTGCCTACGTAACAATATACTGAAGTGTCCATATAGACACTAAGGGTGTTAAAATTACACTTTTAATTAGTTCAGGAGGTGTGTCTCTTTCCGTTTTGGGTAGAGTTCGGATATTTTCTCTGAATTATTGAAAGATGACATGACTTCATTTTGGATGGAGTAAGGACAAGAGATGTGAGAGGCCATTATTGAGGCAGACAGATAGAGAAGGTGAATTATTTGAGATGGGAGACAATGCAGCAGAATAAATAATGGGCAAAGTATTACTCTCCCCGTTTCATATTAATTGAATATGTTCTATTTAAAATGAGAAAATTTTAATTAATTCTACATTGATTCAATAAGTTCTAAACTATTTTGAAACATATAGTACATATTTTTAGTAAAATGACCAATTAATACAAGACAAAGAAATTAGAATGTCATTTTCTTGTACAGAGTATAAGTCGATTATAAAATACATTGAATCAAAATCAACCAACAATTTCTTCTCATTTATTAGGTAGAAGTTGAGTGTCTTTTTCACATATATAATAAGCTTAAAAGTTACGTTCCAAGGGACATTATGATGTAGGCATTCTATATTATTCTTTCTCTTGAAAGTGTTAAAACATACACAAATAACATAGTAACTCAAATAGTAGAAAGATGGGCAATGATAAAAAAGCAAACATAACAACAACACATTAAAGTAGTACAAAACTTGGTAACATTACAACAGTGATTAGAGTTGAACATAACTAAAAGGGCTCTCTCCCTGTAGTTGAAATCTACAACTAATACATTTGGCTGATAAAAGAATACACCTAAAGAGACATATAAATCAATTGCTGGCAGAAACACAGAGACTCTCCCCGATACCCGAGACCGACCAAAATGTTAAAAGCAGAGGGAAGAAAGCAAAGGGAGAAGTTAAGGAAGGTAAAGTAAATCCTAAATCTGTTAGTAGGTAAGTATTCACCACCACCTGCCAAGATTTACACATCCCCGTCGAGCCCTAACTATGTCACAGCAACCCAAAACCACCATTGCAGCGAAGACTTCAGAGTATGAAACATCGGAAACTTACAAAAAGGAGCGAAATAAGTAGTAGATACTAAAGTGAGTAGAGATATATCTGATACTGCAAAATTGAAACTATATCTGAATAGGCAAATTGGAGGCAAAAATGTGGTTGGTTAGTCCCAGGCACTAGTCACAGCACCACTATAGGGTGCAGGATATCCACCGGGTGCACCATAGCCTCTGCTCATATTGGCCCCACCGTAGTAGTCTGTGACCCCTCGATTGAAAGAGGAATCTTTTCGGAAATCACGGCCGCCAAAACGATTTCCACCACGACGATTTTTGCCGCCTCCATGTGTAGACCGAGCAGCATAACGAGAGAGCCAAACAGGTACTTCTTGGTTTGCTTCTTGCATCAGATCAGCCAGAGCTCTTGCCACTGAAGAATTGTTCTCGTTAAAGAAGGCTGTTGCTAAACCTGATTTTCCTGCTCGCCCTGTTCTTCCAATACGGTGGACATAATCATCAATGTCATTTGGAATGTCAAAGTTGACAACATGAGCAACATGGGGTATATCAAGACCACGTGCTGCCACATCCGTAGCAACCAAGATTGGTGTATTACCACTTTTGAAGGATCTCAGAGCGTATTCTCTTTCCTGCCAGCAATGCACAGCAATAATTGATTAAGGGGAACAATGAAATGAAATCCCATTCAGAACAAGCTACTTGAAGGTGTAAAGGTAGAAGTGCTGCCACATATCTTAAAGACTAATGATAGCTAAAAGCTATAATCAATTCACATTATCTGCATACTGCAGTTATAGAAAATCGGAAATTATTGTAGGAATTTGTCCACAACCACTTCAAAGAGAACTTCTAGGCTTTTGAGACTCTAGAGATCAAATGAAAGGAATAGTAGAAATTCCAAGTTCTTCCTGTGTTAAGAAATTGAGCATCTCAAATCTCAACTTTCAGCATATACTTCACTCTTCTAAGAAGCTTTTTCAAATAGACAAGAAAAGATAAAAGGAAAAATAAGTAGAACAGAAGTTCCGCATCCCCAATTTCTAGAACGCCTTACACTGCTAAACCCAGAGGATTGTACACTCCATTTTACACGGTATTTCATGGTTCAGATTTCAAAGAGAACAACAGGAGCTGGACCCATTTTAAGCCAGCCAAAAACACAAACCATGAAATTTAACTTGTACTCGATGATAAGAACACAGAAAAACCATAAGAAACTCAAGAAAAAGGACAGAAGCACATCATGTAAAATGGAGAATAAATAGCCATATCAGAGCTATATGTCTCATAAGATTAACCAATCAGAATCACAGAGAAGTCATCAATACCTGCTGAGTTCTATCGCCATGAATAGCAGTAGCAGGGAAACCGTTCATACAAAGCCAATGCTCCAATGAATCAGCTCCTTTTTTCGTCTCGACAAAAACAAGGGTAAGAGCTTGCTGATAATTAAAGACAATAGCCATTAGAATTTCAAACAATAATTTCTGGTAATTCAACTGAAGAGTAGCTAGGAAAAGGAAAATGCAATTGCTTCTAACAAGACTAATAATAAAGACACACTCGGCGTCTCTTTGATCTGGTTGAACCTTAACATAATACCATGCAATACCAGGAATGAAGCATCTTGTGAAAAATGATCATTTTAAGCAATAAATTTCTGATTTGACTTGTTCATTGATCTGTAGACTGTTCTACCTCCAACAACTCAACCTTTAGTCTTTATTGTTAGCATCACCATCAATAATCGATTAAATCACAAAATTACCACACCAGACAACATATTTAGTTTTTTGAGATTCGGTTCTTTGTTAAAGATACAGATAAGAGCTAATGTGATAGAGATGTCAATCAAACAAGATACAATTTCCTATTGTGAGAAACCCCATAAAGAAGAGGGCACACTTCAGAAGAACACAGGCAAGTACCTAATGGGCACTGTGAATACTTCACCACCAACTAACAATAAAAAAGAAGGCTCAGAAAATATAGTTTCAGGAGAGAACATCAATTTTTTTGCTCATCCTACATAATAAACATCAACAATTAAGTCAAATGGAGTAACAAATGGCTAATACCTTGCCATGAGCACCATTTGCCCTCTGTGCATGAAGAAGATCCATCAAGTGGCTTCTCTTGTCAGTCTCCTGAACATATTCAACTCGCTGAACAATCAGATCAGTACTAGAGCCAACCCTTCCCACAGCCAAGAAGACATAGTTTGAAAGAAAATCCAATGCCAGTCTCTGCAAGATCAAAGCTAAAAACTTCTCAGAAAAATGTATATTCACAGTTATCATTCCAATTAACTTCTTATGCTTTAATTGAGCAAAAATATAGGGGAAAAAACAACTGAAGAGAAAAAGAAAAACTCAGGTAAGCTCGAGAACAATGTAGTCCCCACCCTTTTCAATTTATACGCATATTTTGACTGGGTACGGATTTTCAGAAAGAAATGAAGACTTTTGAGACTTGTAGTCTAGAATATGTCATAACATTTTGTAGCTATAAGACTCTTGAAATTTGTGATCTTACACATAGTATAACATTTGTATGGCTATAAAAACTTGTCGTTAAGGGTAAAATGGGAAGTTCAAGTTAAATCATTTCCAAATTCAGAAAAGTGAAATTCTTTTCTGAACGGAGTGGGTAATAAATATGGAAGCAGCTAGATCAGTAACATGGGTGGGTGGGTGTGGGGTGGGGGTGTTCCAACTTTAAGTTCAAAAGTTTAAGTCAACAGGATGATGGAGAATGAAGTAAAATAGAATAAAAATAGAAAATATAGGTCGATGAACAGAGAATACACACAGAGCACTAACCTGAATCTCTCTGGGAAAAGTGGCACTGAATAGCATTGTCTGTCTTACACCAGGTGGAGGCATGTCCATTTGTTGCACAATTTTCCTTATTTGAGGTTCAAAACCCATATCAAGCATTCGATCTGCCTCATCTAGAGCCAAGTACCTTATCATCTGTAACGAGACTCTAGCTCTCTCAAGTAAATCAACTAACCGTCCAGGTGTTGCCACAAGAATATGCACTCCTCTCTCTAGCTCTCGAAGCTGTTAAGATACAACAATATCACGGCTCAAAACATCTATAAGAGAACTGCTTTTGAATGGTAATAGACATTTCAATCTCCTTATTCGATGCATACGAAGTCTCACATAGTGCATGCATGAAAGCGTACAACAAACAATTTGTATATCCACTGATCTTGTAAAACACTCAATAGTTACCAGTATTGTCCATTACTATGTTGCTCAGATCCTCCAAAATCCTGTGGGATATGTGTTGGATCCTCAAAAAGTTACGCATTTTTGGAGGATGACACACGAGCACGGCAGCACTTTTAGGGAACCTGAACAACTCAGGTCCTTTGCATTAACTATGTAATTAGACCAGAAAGATTCACTTGCTGAAAGAGAATTCACTAACCAGGAAATGTGTACGTTTATGCAACATAATTTTTTGAGAAAGATAAAGCAGGTTTTTAAGAATATGAAAAATGCAGGCAAGGTCAATCTTCAACTAAAGCAATGTTCCTCTTTTGCAAAAATAAGATATCTCATTGATAGCATGAGAACTTCAAGCAACCTAAACTCAGAGATGGTAAAATTGTGTTATGAGTGGCTATTCCTAATCAATGTATAAGTGTTTATCCCTAATCATTGTAAAAGTGGTATCTCCAGGACAGAGTAAACTTTGTTGCAAGTGTCGAAAACAAGATTTCCTTGTGATTTTCTTCCGATACTGCGTAAAGAAGATAACTTGTTGGTAACTGAGCAAGTATAGGGGCAGTAAAAGATAAATGCACTTGCATGAAAATCCAATAAAATGACACGCCACAGAACAACGTCAGCTGAATAGATTAGATAAAGCACCATGCAAACAAGAGAAGAAATAGAACCTGTTGGTTTATGGGAGCACCACCATAAGCAACAACCACCCTGACACCCGTCTGATATGCAAATTTCTTAGCTTCATCATGAATCTGCAAGCCAATACACAACGTTCAACCCCGCACTTAAAAATCTTTTTGAAAGGAAAACATAAGCTTTATCTATTCTCCCCCACCCTTTTGAGTGCATAGATCAAGAGACCCCCATAAACTTACTTGGCATGAGAGCTCCCTTGTGGGAGAAAGAATAAGAGCCAGCGGAAATGCCACACGCGGACGAGGAGGTCTTGGAAATTGGCCCCTCATTATTCCACTTATGATGGGAAAGCAGAAAGCAGCTGTTTTTCCAGAACCAGTCTGAGCACAAGCCATCAAATCTCTACCAGCAAGTGCAATTGGTATAGCATGCCTTTGCACAGGGGTTGGTTTAACATACTTGCATCTCCTAATATTTTGGTTGACAGCTTCACCTAAATCAATCTCAAGAAAAGTGTTCACAGGAGGGGGTACATTTTCCCCACTTGTCTCCACAGGAATATCCTCGTATGCATCAAAGTTGATCCCAGAATTCTCTGTTTCAACAAAGCTTTCAACATCATCATCTACAAAGGGGTTAGCTTCCCGCTCCCACCCACGATCCCAACCACCTGTTCTGTTATTCCAGCCACCACCACGGCCTCCTCCACCACTATAACCAGATCGGAAATCATTCCTTGGACCACTCCAACGATTTCCACCTACATTTGGGCCACCATAACCACTTTGTTCCTGACTGGATGCAGCAGGCCCAGCGTAGGAAGCCTGTGGAGGAGGATCCGTTGAAGTAGGCCTGTTCCTGAGATGTGGTGGAACATACGATGACTTGGGTCGAGCAGCAGAAGCCAGATTATCGGCTGCAGAAACCGAATCAGCCCAGGATGTTGGCATAGTGGAAACACCTAGAAATCAAAACCTGATCAATCAATCACCTTTCTGCTAACCCAAAAAATGCAGTTAACCTTTTTTCAACAGGGATAGGTCAAAACCCTCAAATTCGAGCTTACTTCTCCTTTCTAGCACCAAGATTCCACAGAAAATCCAAAAATATAGTTCAACATCAAATCAACCCTCACACCTGATGAAATTACAAAACAAATTTTCTAAAAATCAGCACAGATATACAAATTCCACATGCAGGTCAACCACAATTCAAACACAAAAATGGAAATCTTTACAGATGATCAACCATGTAAACATGCAAATGCAACCCAACCCAACATAAGCTAAGAAAATGCAACCAATACTCAGCTTGTCAAAAACTAACAGATTACTACTGCCAAGTTCACACATCAAACCACATGGAATCCAAACAAAATGAAAGATTCTTCCTTTCAAAAAATTCTACCTTTAAGAGCATACACAAAAAATCATGCCAAAAAAAGAGTACATTTTAAGATTAATAAAAAAGGAAAAACAATGGAAAAATACAGCAAAAACAAAAAGATTGCAGATTAAAGCCCATGAAACAAGATACTAACTTAGATTTAAATTAATTTCCCATCAAAAACAAGGGAAATGAAGCAAATTTGTGATCTTTTAAAAAACCCAAAAGCATAAATCAAGAATAATTACAGAATATGGACATAGAATTCATAAGCAAAACAAGAAATAGCTATACATACATAAAAAGGAGAAGGAAGGAAGGAAGAAAGAAACCCTAAGTTGTAGAAGAAGGAAGGGAAATGGGAAAAAAGAAAATATCTTTAAAAGGGAAAAAATGGAGCAGCCTATATGTGCTCTTTCTCTTTCTTTCTCTTTCACTTGTTTTTTGCGTCTCCGCTGATTCAACGTAAACTAGAAATTAAGGGGCATGACTGATACACCAATACCAAAATTACTTCAATTCACACTTCTCCGCACGTTGCGTTTACTTTCTTTACACTGCTTTTGGGATAAAATAGATAAATTCTACCCTTTCTTTTCCTTTTTTTAGGTCATTTATTTATTAGTTAGTTTCGAATAACTTTTGTATTTCGATATAACTTATTCCCAATTAAACGACCCTTTAGGGTTGGTATGATTTGTTATCTTCATATCACCAATTGGATATAAATGATGGAATGAATAATTTTGGGACTAACTAAATACGGTATAAAATATTCTTATATCTTATGATTAGATTATTTTCCTTCATACTAAACGATTCCTAATAATTCTTCAAAGTAGATGACGGAAATTAAAGATAATATTGGATAAGTGGGTTATTCTTTTGCCGTGTAAAATACAAGCGACTAATATATTTATTGTAATAAAGTATTCTTGTATTTTATCGATAGATTATTAGTATTTTCTTATCCTTTATACTAAACGACTCCTACTAATTCTCCAACGTAGAAAGCGGAATTAAAGATCACACAGGATAAGTGGGTATTTCTTCTGGCGTACTAATATGTTTGTTGTAGTTTTGTGAATTGGTTGATTTTTAAAAAATAAATAAATAGATTTAACCTACAAATATATCTTTATTTCAACTTAATTAGCGGATGTTATCTAACATTTACATTCTTGTATATTGCCTAGTGGATAATGTCCAATGATACAATATAAAGGATGCTTGCTTGCTTTTGTTTGATTTACAATGTGACATTGTGTAGGACAATATGATGTTTGTTTCGTTTCGTTTCCTTTTTGTTGGGATTCATGGAGCTGATAGCTTAGTTATTGTTCCCCTTTACAATACAGGAAAAAACAGCACCTTCTTCAGCAGGCAGCAGTGACAAAGGGTACACTTATTCCTTCAGATTTCGACCACATAACAACATGCAGTTGTAGACTCAGAAGAGTACTCACTACCAATAAGCAGCAGGTATATTTATTTATTCACAAGAGTGAGATGCAAGCAAGCATCGTCATTATTATTCGCCACAGAAAGCAAACTTTAAAAAGAAATCTAAAAGTAGTTGCTGCTGTAAAAGTTTTTCAGGAAATTAGAGATGCCCTGATCTTTATGTCCAAGGTCCTGCACAAGACCTTGGTTACCTACGACGTATTTGCCAACAAGATGGTGCCTCTGCTTTGAATGGTCGACGCAGTTCTTCAACTCTTCCATGCCCTTGAACAGCAGCATGTCAATTACCTATACGATAGAGATCAGTCATGAGTACAATTGAACAAGCTCTCTCTCGCTGCATATCATGGGATGGCGGTGGACACGTATCAAACTACAATAAATTGCTTGATGAGAATTCTCATGGGGCAAGTTTTGTATCTAGAAGGATGACAATCTATGAACTCGGGGTGTAAATCCATTCCCGGAAGTTTTCTCCTCTCTCTTTGTCGTTCCTCATTTTATTATGTTTCTTTACAAAAAAAAAAAAAAAACCATGCCGCATGCCTTCTTTATAATTCACTCACAAGAAAAATAAGACATTGATTACATGAAAGCATTTGCAATCTTAGTGAGAAGCTCTTGCCTAATCCAACACAAATAATTTAATGCATGAAACAAAAACCCTAATTGAAACAAGCAGAAAAGAGAAGCGACATAGACATTGTTTGTATTCTTTTCGAAGTATAAGTGTTTCTAATTCAACGAAAAACGAATAAGGGAGATCGTCCACACAGCGTGTACTGTGTACTAAATGGTATGAGGGTATCTAACACGATGGGAACCAATTCTGTAATAAAGAAGACACAAGAGGCATCAATGAGAAAGATTGAATAAATATGGAATAACACGCTGTGAAATTGCGAATGTTGGAAACAAATACTTGACTGCTCTCGTTCTGCATGGAGAGAATATTATGCAACTATAGCCTTCGCTTCCTTTAAAGCTCAACAAATCTAATATGTTTCTTATCCTTTGTCTTCAATGATCATTAAGAAGCTCTACCTGCATACCTTGCTAGCTAAATCTCCGAAGAAATAATAGCAAAACCAAAAGACTCATCACGATCAGGTTTATTGAAAAAGAAGATGCATCAAAATCATAAAGCAAGGGGCTAAGAAAATGAACTTCGCTCTCAAAGGTAGACAAATACCAAAGAGTGTGTATTAGACAATAACACTAAGTCGGACTGGCATCTTGATGACGCACCTTCAAATTCCCAAGTTCGAGATTAAGGAGCCTTAGTCTAACAACGTAGCAACAAGAAGCTCATTTTATTTGTTCAGCAATTTCTTTTACTAAATCGAATCTTCTTTCTGCTCTACGTGTTTTTTTTTTTTTTGGATAAAATGCCACTACTTTTACAGTTTCTAAACATAACAAGAGTATTCGACTGATGGTTTTAAGTGCCAACATCAATCAAGCCCATATTTGCATCTTTCTAAGTAGACTGAGATCTCATAACGCTGAACAATAGTAATTGGTCTCTCTGAATCCTACAAGCAATAAACTTGAAAAAGAAACCACCTTTAGAATTCATCAGCTACCAAAATTAACCTAATTCATCAAACCGAAAGGAATCTATAAAGATTTGTTTTACTGATTGAGCAAACCAAAATAAGAAACTTCTGGAGACTCAAAAAGCTCAAATGCTATTTGGATCCAAAAGAATAACCAGACAGTTCAAATTTGTTAGCTAGTTGTTAGAACCACTTAATTGACCAGACTATCAGTTTAAATTAGCAACTAATTATATCTCATATGTGAAATGAGTGAAAATCCAATACTTGGTGTTTTAAAACCAATAATTCAATTTGATTCAGTTCACAACAACACTACTATCTCGATTCCAGCACATACTACAATATACTCCTTCCTCAAACCCACCCTCGACCCTTGATAAAAGGGAAGCACACCGAGATTAATATTCTCCAAAAGAGACACTTTATTCTTAAATAAAGGTCAAAGCTTTCTCAAATCAAACAAAAATTAAGAAACTTTATCATCAGAATTAGACTTCACATATTTACGTTAACTCATCCTGATCATCGCATCTCCAACCCATTTACTTGCATAATCTTTTCTACCAAACAATTCTAATAGATCCCTTAACCGTTGCATAATCCAAAAGTAATTCAATTTCTAGCTCACTATCAGTCAAAAGTAAGTACCTTTATGAAATCAATCAGGTAAAGTCACCATTTTTTTCATAACCATGGTGTCCGGGGCAGCTTTCGCCCACCTTAACTAAATCTATGAGATACCTATCACCTCACACCGGCAACAAGATATCAACTAACTCTAACCACCATGTAGGAAAGACGGCGAGAATCACCTAGTGTTTTCGTGTAAAGTCGCCATTTTTACACTAACAATTACCAAGAAGTTAACATTTTCTGCATCCAAAGTTGTAGCCTAGTGGTCCCACGTTCAATCCCAGCGGAGACAAAAAACACAATTGATTTCTTCCCATCAATCCTAGCCTTGAGGCCCTTGACAGACAGATTTAGAGTAACATAGGAACTTGTTGCTGGTGCTGGTGGGAGGTAACACTAAGGGGTCGTTTGGTTGGAAAACAAGTTATCCCGGGATTAGTTATCCCACCCTCAAGGAGGGATATGAAAAACACTACAATCTCGGGATAATAATCAATCACGGGATGAGTCATCCCACGCATTTTGTCCGACCAAACATGAAATAAGCTCCACTTTTAAATTAATCCGAGATTAATTATCCTTATACCTACTACCAAACGACCCCTAACAGTATCTCGTGGAATTAGTCACACAAACTGGCCCACACGCCACGGTTATCATACAAAGAAAAGAAATGAACATTTTCTCTAATTTGAATGTTCATAGTAAAAAAAATTAACAATAATAATATAGATAATTAGCAAACAATGTTAATTGATTAATTCAGCTAAATGGGGTTAAGGAAAAGAGTACCTTAGGATTAGTAACGTTGGAATTTTTGCGAACTTCAGAAGCAACAGCAGAGCGAAGTTGAGAAGGGGTAACAACATCGTATAAGTTGTAAATATCCATAATTTCAGGGATTGATCTGCAACACATCCTAAAGAATTCTAACGTCCTTTTCTTAGCTTCTGATAAACTAGTCGAGTTTGGTGGGACCCTCATGCTCCTCGCCATTTGCGCCATTTTTGCGAAGCTTTTTTTTGTTTGTTTTGCTCTACAATGGAGAAAGAAAGAGAAAGAAGCTTCAAGAAGAAAGGTATTTAATATCATTACCAAGAAAGTGGGGGGTATATAATGCAAAGTTATTTGGTTTACCGAAAGACTGTTTTGCAATTAAGATAAAAATGGATGAGATGTCAATTTTACATCCAAATCGGTTTTCGTTGAATGCATCTTACTAATGAGTTTCCTCACTGTTTTTTTTTTTTAATTAAGTATTATATATATGAAAATATGATTTTTTTTCTTTTTAATGGTAATTCATAGTTTAATTAGCGTGCTATTCCATTTTTTTGTTTTGTGAAACAAATCATACTAAATATATTGAAATTCTAAATTTAACTGTTATAAAAAATAATAAAATATTTATTAAAATCATAAAAGTGAGGTCTAAGAGCGTAAAGTGTACAGAAATTTTATTACTACCTCAAGGAGATAGGGAGGTTGTTTGGAAATACCCTTAACTTAAGTGTAGCACATTATAAATCGAAGTATTATAATGTGTATACTATTTGCAGATGATGTAGTTCTGATAGATGAGACTCGAGGGGGTGTAAATGACAAATTAGAGTTGTGGAGGCAAACTCTGGAGTCTAAAGGGTTCAGAGTGAGCAGAAGTAAGACGGAGTATGTGGAATGCAAGTTCAATGACGTGAGGCGGGAGAATGAAGTAGTAGTGAAGCTGGAAGCACAGGAGGTATGGAAGAGGGATAAGTTCAAGTATCTCGGGTCCGTGATTCAGAGTAACGGTGAGATTGACGAGGATGTCTCGCACCGTATTGGGGTGGGATGGATGAAGTGGAAACTCGCGTCGGGGGTGCTGTGTGATAAGAAGGT
>JAPEIP010000074.1:416995-439877 GCA_026120095.1 Capsicum chinense
AATATTATAACTAAAGACCCAAGAATATATATCTATTTTCTGAATATAAAAAAGTTATAAAAGTAATTAGAAAGTAGATTATAAGTAATATTTTTTTAAGTATAAAAAATTAAAATTATATATGTATTACGTCGGTTCGGTTTGATTTTATTTTTGCTAATACCAAAGCAAACCAAGAATGATCATTTTTTTTTGAACACCAAATCAATCAAACCAAACCATAAGTCGTTTTTTTCCTCGGTTTGGTTTGATTTATCGATTCGATTTGACTTAACGGTTCGATTTGTACACCCCACTTAGAGGTATATGAATATTTAATTGGTTGACCCAAAGAGACCAAAGCAATATTACTGAAAAAAAAAAATCTCCAAGAAATTAATAAAATAAAGATATTAAAGTTTAACCGAAATCTAATACAAACTGAGAGATAATAGAAAAAAGAAAAGTTTACGCGTACGAGGTATCAAAATTCAATGGTGTTGAATAACATTTTATTTCCACACCAGTTGCTTCCTATGGTGTCAAATCCAACCTAATCTTATTTTGTTTTTTCGTGGCTACCAGCTATGATTTTTTGCACTTTAAAAAAATATAAAGAAAAATCAGTTACACTTGAGAGTGATGTGAATATTCCATTAAATTTGGGATTTAAAAGATACTCCCTCCGTCCTATTTTATCTGTCGCCATTTGATCCAGCACAAAATTTAAAAAATAAGGAAAGACTTGATTATATTTATCAAATTGTCCTTTTATAAAAAAAAATGTGCTACTATTTTTTTTTAATTAAGTAGGACCAACAAGAGTAAAAGTGGAATTGTACCTTTAAATAGTTACCGAATAAGAAAAGATGACATTCTTTTTGGGATGAACTAAAAAGGAAATAATGACACATAAAATGGGACGAAAAGAGTATAAAAAGCAAGTCTGTTAAATAAAATCGACGATATTTTGTTATCTAATTTTATACAAAGGACATGTTAAGGAAAAGGTTTGAAAATTTTCCACATTGTATATATGGCTAAAAATTTGTTAAAGATTGAATAATTGTTGTTTTCCACATTGTATATATGGTTGAATGTTTCTTAAAATTCTACACGGCATGGTGAAAGTAAACAGGTCGTCCACTCTGATGACATGTTTTAAAATTGATTGGGTCTAGGCCTAGAGCAGATAATATCACCAGTGGGTTGGACCGTCACAAACGGTATCGGAGTCATTCCTATGTCAGCCTTGTCAATGTATCACCAAAGTTCAAACTAAGTTTAGGTAAATCTCGGTAATGCGGTGAAAACCTGAATCAAATCCCAACTTAGAATAAAAAGTCTCACATCAACAAAACACATGAAAAATGCTGGATATACAAGTAAACATGTCTTTGAATCTAAATTCAGAACGGACAATATCACTAGCGGCACGACTGGACCATTATAGTTTTGTAGTAGTATTTTGGTGGTCGAGGTGCACGTAAAAGAAAAAGGTACCATAATGTATGAACGATATATATCTTCCAAAAATACTACTTATTTTTATGAACTCCTAATAAATATTTTCTTAGGAAGAATATCAAATCAACAAAGATCAACTATTTTAATACAGATGGGAGTAAATAAATAAAATAAACTAGTTTTGTTGAGCATATATTATTGTGCAATTAGTTTGGTAGTTAACAACATGTAAAAGGGGAGGTGAAAGGAAGCAAAATAAAAATTTGAAAGAAATTAAGTGTCACACCCCATTCCACTTTGCCCACCTACCATCTCATATCAATCATTTATCTAGCACCTTATAACAACAAAGGTCAATAAAAATGTGGATTACCAAGTGTTATATGAAAATTATCATAGCTATATTTTCACCAATAGAAAAATTAATTCAGACAGATTCTCGGCTCAAAAGTCATGTAGTTACTATGACAACGCCTACAACAAAAATAACAATAATCTCTTAAGAAGAGTTTAAGAGGATATGATGTACGTAAACCAACGTCTACGAGTAGAGAACTTATTTCTGACACATCCTCGACTTGAAAAGTCATGTAGTTACAACAATTATAATAATCTCTTAAATGAAATCTGAAAGGATATGATGTACTACGTAAATCTTTACGCGTGGAGAGATTATTTTTGACAAATCCTTAACTCAATAACTCATGTATGTATAGCTACTACAACAACAACTACGACAAAAACAACACTAATATCATAAATGGAGTGTAGATGAATATGATATACGTAGTCGTAAATTAATCTTTAGGAGTAGAGAAATTATTTCCGACAAATCCTCGGCTCATAAAGTCATGTAAGTACCGCAACAACAACTACAACAAAACAACAATACTCTCTTAAGTAAAGTCTGAAAGGACATGATGTACGCAGATCTTTACGAGTGGAGAAACTATTTTCGACAAAATCCTCGGTCGAAAAGCCACGCAGTTACTACAACAACAACTAAAACAAAACCAACAAAAATCTAATAACTGGAGTGTAGGCGAATATGATATAAGTACATTAATCTTTACGAGTAGAGAAATTATTTTCAATAAATCCTTGGCTCAAAAAGCCACGTAGATACTACAACAACAACTACAACAAAAACAACACTAACCTCATAAATGGAGTCTTGGCGAATATGAGGTACACAACTATTAACATGTAGACAAATTATTTCTGACAGATCCTCGACTCAAAAAGTCATGTAGTTACTTCAACAACACTTACAACAAAAACAACACTAATCTCATAAACGGAATTTAGGTGAATATGATGTACATAAATATTTTCGAGTAGAGAAACTATTTCTGACAGATCCTCGATTTAAAAACCCATCTAGTTACTACAACAACAACCACAACAAAAACAACGCTAATCTCATAAATGGAGTCTATACGAATATGATGTATCCTCGACTCAAAAAGTCATGTAGTTACTACAACAACATCTACAACAAAAATAACACTAATCTCATAAATGGAGTCTAAGTGAATATGATGTACATAAATCTTTACAAGTAGAAAGTTTATTTTCAATATATCCTCGACTCAAAAAGTCATAGTATAATTTTTTTCAAAAAAAAAAAAGGGGAGGGCAAGGGGGTAGGGGTGGGGGAATTAACGACCTTGGTAGTTGACTTGTTGACTTGTTTCTACTTTTAACTACCTACCACCTTATCACATTTTATAAACCAAAAATAACAACCATTTTCCGATCACTACCACCGCCGTCCATCCACCGGAAAATATGGAAGTAAACATCCTCAAAACCACCACAATTTGCCCTTCTCAGTCGCCTTTCGGAGAAAATCATGTTCTTCCTCTCTCCCACCTCGACACCGACAATAACCTTAATCTCACTTTCCGTTACCTTCGTGTCTACCTCAACCATCCGACCCAACAAAAACCCGACGACCCGTTTGAAGTTGTCACCTCTTCCCTCTCCGCCGCTCTCTTCCACTACTACCAATTCACTGGCTGTCTCCGCCGTCGTCCATCGGATAATCGTCTAGAACTTTACTGTCAAGTGGGAGACGGAGTTCCGGTAATTCTGTCGGAGGTTGATTGTAAGTTGGAGTCAATCAACTACTTGGATGATCCAGATTATAGCTTTGCTCAGAAGCTGGTAACGTTGGATTTTTGTTTAAATTAAATTAAATACTTACTATAATTTAATGAAAAGGTGTCTTTTCAAGTTCATAGTTGATGATTTGCGGAAGAATTTCTTCAGTATTTGTTAGTGCAGAATTCTATTGGCCTGTTATATCCACTAAAATTATTTGCATAGAATTTTATAGCAATCTCGCAGAGGGGAGGGATACAACTTTCCCCAAAGAAAAGGATCAAGTTCATAGTGGATGTTTTGCAGAAGAATTTCTTTACTATTTGCTTAATGTTGAGTTTCATAGGCTTGTCATATCCACTAAGGGGTCGTTTCGTAAGAGGGATGAGGAATAACTAATTTGGGGTTTAATTTTAGATGAGCTTATCCATGTTTGGTTGGGATAGAATGCATGGGATAACTCATCCGTGGATTTGTTATCCTGGATTGTAGTGTTATTTTTATCCCTCTTTTGGGATAGTTAATTTCAGGATAACTAGTTTCCCAACTAAACGGTCCTAAAACTATTTGCGTACAATCCCATAGCAATCTCATAGAGGAGAGAAAACAAATATCGTTTTTTAGGAAAGCATTTCGTGCGTGTTTCAGGCGTTCATATTGTTAAACCTTAATCTTGTGTTCATCTTCGTATATTTTGTGTTCGTGGAACATATTTTCCTAACAGGTACCCGACCCGAAAGACGATGAGGCATTAACCCGGCCTTTGATACTGCAGCTGACCCGGTTTAAGTGTGGTGGGTGGGTTTTTGGAACGGCGGTTCATCACGCGATGTGTGATGGAATGGGATCAACTTTGTTTTTTCATGCTATGGCGGAGATTGCTCGTGGGGTGAATGTGAATGTCACGATGATTGAACCGGTTTGGGACCGGTCGAGTTTGCTTGGACCGAGGAAGCCACCGCGAGTTGAATTCCCGGTTCATGAGTTTCTTAGTTTGGACAGGGATTCGGTTCCGTATCTGGAATCAGGTAAACCTGCGGTTCGGGAGTGCTTTGAGGTGAAAGATGAGTGGTTGGACCGGCTAAAGGGGTTTCTTCATGAGCAGTCTGGTTCGACTTATACAACTTTTGAAGCTTTGGGAGCTTTCATATGGCGAGCAAAGTATGTTCTTTTCACTTAATGTCAACTTGATTAGTAGTTTTACAAATGAAGGGGAGCATTAAAGTAACCGGTCACGATTTCAAGCACCGTAAACAGCCTCTTGTAGAAATGCAACTTAAAGTTGCGTACAACAAGCCCTTCCCTTGACCCTGCTTATAGTGGGAGTTTTAATGCACCGGACTACCCATTTTAGTAGTTTTACTAATATTTTTGTGATTTTATAGTCGATTCCAACTTGTTTGTGACTTTCTACTAAAAGGGGTGATGACTATTGAGTATCGAACCGTCATAGGTTTATACTCATTAGTCACCACAAGTTCTTAAAGATAGTTCCTTTACCTTTTCATCTTTTATCATTGTCATTTTGTAATTGCCAGAAATTTTATGAAAAGTTAGCCCGTCTTGGCTAGGTTTCATGTTTTAATATCTACTAGGCAGGACTGATCTATTAACTTATGAAACAGGGCAAAGGCTTCTAAAATACTAGATGATGAGACGGTGAAGTTTGCCTATCTAACCAATATCAGAAGAAAAGTGAAGCCACCATTGCCAGCAGGCTATTGGGGCAACGGCTGTGTGCCAATCTACGTTCAGCTCCTGGCGAAAGACCTTGTCAATGAACCCATCTGGAAAGCAGCAGATGCGATCAAGAAGAGCAAGAACATGATCACGGATGAGTATGTTCGTTCGTTCATTGATTTCCAGGAGCTGCATTATGATGAAGGGATCACATCAGGGAATAGAGTGAGTGCATTTACTGATTGGCGACATGTTGGCCATGAGACGGTTGATTTTGGGTGGGGTGGCCCTGTGACCGTCTTCCCTCTGTCTAAGCACTTAGTTGGAAGTGTTGAACCTTGCTTTTTCTTGCCGCATTCTTCCGCTACTGAAGGTAAGAAAGACGGTTTCAAAGTCTTGGTCTGTCTGCAAGAAGAAGCCATACCCGTTTTCAAGGAAGAGATGAAAACGTTGGAGCATGGGCTTTCTTGATGTTTTGATAATGTAATATTTGTTGCTCTATAATAGAAACTGTGTTGTGTGAAGGCTAAGAAGAAAACCATGGCATAAAATCTGCAATAAACCGAGACACAATAATTGGTAACTAGTGCTGTGTTAATTTTTCAAAGTGGTGTTGTTCAATCGAGTTTGACCTATAGGTCACGAGTTCGAGCAGTGTAATTAGTCACTTATGCTTGCCCTACAATACATCCCCTTGGGGTGCGACCCTGCAAAGATACTTCGTGCTTGGGGACCTTTGCTTGAACGCAAGATGAATATAAATGAAATTTATACTCTTTAATGCTACAAGTTGGCATACAGACACTTGATGGCTAACATAAATAAGTCACTAGCATACTAGTGTTATTAAATAATGATAACATCATACACCAAAGATTAGTTGAGTACGTTAGCTAAAGTTTACTCTGTATCATAAGATGTTGCTTCCACTGCTCTCTTAGAACTCTCCTCAACAACTTATTTGAAGCTGTTCGAGGGAACATTGGAACTATCTTTACCGCGCTCACCTATTAATCAAACGAAAAAGAAAGAAATTTCCCAGGTCTGTTTACTTGATGACGAACAAGTATGTAACGAACTTGAAGAGGTACAAACCTTGAATAAAGGATTAAGATTGCTTTGAATGACTTTTGAGAATCTTTTCTTCAGTGTGTCTGGTGAAATAACCATCCCCTCCTCTTTGAGAACCACAAATATAGCCAACTGTTCTGGACCACCATTTGGTGGTGCAGCACTGACTGCAGCAGTTTCCACGACACTCTCATCAGCACGATCACAAACACGCTCAATTTCTATTGAGCTTGTCTGCAGGTAGAAAACAAGATTTGATTCGACTACTGTTCCATAAAGCTTCAGCAATGTAATAAATTCAAACACATGAACATGATTATAAATTTGTGTTTGTGTTCTGGTCTCAAGTCATAACTAGTGCTGTCTATTAGCAACCATGACAGTAAGAGCAGCTTTGTTGAACATCTACGAGAGGAAAGGAATCTCAATAGCATATAAGCGCGCAAGCTAGCAAACTCGGGTTGTAGTTGTACCTTTATACCTCCTAGATTCATGGTGTCATCAGCTCTACCGAGAACAAGAAGATAACCTCCAACAGTTCGCTTTACGATATCACCATGTCTCCTTAGTTGCTGGAGGAAAAAAACTGAGCATCAGTTATAGCAGCAACGACAGTGATCAAGTTACTTAAAAGCTAGGAAGAAAAGAACGAGACAATCACCAGTTACTTCAAACTTCAATTTCACATAGTTTTCAATAGTACAATGCGCCGTGTTGTGGGGTTAGAAAACTGTTTTCCTATGACATGAGCTTACCGTATCTTTGTACATCGGCATTCCCTCAAAGTACACCTTCTCATGATCAGCATTCAGCAATCTATCAGTAGCTCCCATTTGGGTAGGAAACAAGCCAATTTCGCCAACACAAGCTTGGTCATCTGGCTGGAAACAGATGACGATAGTTAAAATGACAACGGATTCAAAAAAGATATTTAAAATGCTGTAAAGCTCTCTTACATAAGGGCGCCCGTCTTCATCTAAGATGACGAAACCTGTGGACATTGTTGCAGAGCTAAATGCTCCAAAAACTTGTGGTTGAAGAAGGCTTCCCATAATGTAAGATGACGATAGCTCTGTGCCTCCACAGCATTCAATAATGGGTTTATAGTACACCCTTGAAGAAAGCCAAAGGTCATCATCAACATTAGAGGCTTCTCCAGTACTAGCAAACATCCTGCAGATGCTATCATGTCAGATTATCGCATAGAAATAGATCTTATAGTTAGCACTTGAACTCACGGAGTACCTTATCCTTGTCCAGTCGAGGCCTTCCATACAGCCAGTACTTTTCCAAGTCTTCACTAAGCTAGGGACAGTCCCCAAGACAGTAACTCCTGCATCCTACCAACACATGGAAGGTAGCGAGAATAAATAAAATTTAGAGAAGCAAGCTTAGCTGAATTAGGTTATTACACAACGTGATCAAGAGTAAAATTTGGTTCATTAGGAAATTGTGTTGCCGAGAGACACTTGGCCAACACATTAATGGGCACAAACATTCACCCATGTGACCAGGAGTAACGGGTAAAGTTGTTGCCATGTGACTAGGAGGTCACAGGTTCAAGCCTCGGAAACAACCTCTAGCAGAAATGCAAGGTAAGGCTGCGTACAATACAACCTTGTGGTGGGGCCCTTCCCCGGACCCTCCGCATAGCGGGAGCTATAGTGCACTGGGCAGCCCTTTTTAAACATTCACCAAAAGATGGAAGTTTCTCTTTGTATAGGAGATTCAGTTCATCACCTGCACAAATTTCCCAAAACCATGGCCAAGAGGAGATCCATGATAGAGAGCTAGAGTTGCACCAGTTAGAAAGCAGGAGTACAGTAGAACTGGTCCCATCACCCACCCCAAGTTTGTGGGGTAGCAGTAAACATCTTTAGCATGAATATCAAGATGAGCCCATGCATCAGCAACACATCGAATGGGAGACAGGTGAGTCCAAGGTATTGCTTTCGGATCTCCTGACGAAGGCCAAAAGGAACAACAGAATCAACAAGATACACAAAATGCCATAGCCAAAAGTAAATTATGTGGTCTCAGCAAAGGCAATTTACCTGTAGTTCCCGACGAGAATAGTATGTTGGTAACAGAATCTATGGATTGATAAACGGGAAAATAATAATTTGGCCTGCCAAAGAAGAAAACATTATCAACTCTTCTTCTCTTTCTTTTTTTACAGCAAAGGCAAATAAAGATATTATTCGATCGCTGGCATCAATTCTTTATACATTTTTTTTGCAAAATTTAGATACCCTGGGAGAACTGAGGAAGTAGAGAGTAAAAGACCAAATCCAGCATAATCCTGGATTGCCAGTAAAAGTGATATATATATATATATATATATATATATTTTCACGATAGATGCGCTGATTTTGAACTATAATCAGGGTCATGCACACAACTACAAGAATTTACCGATTAGAGACATGAGAAAGAAAGTCATTATATTACCGGGGAAGGTGACCAACACTGGCAAGAAAATCCTTCCATGATAGATCTTGGTTCCTTAACTGGACTTGTACATCCTCCCCAGTTGCAGGAATTACAATAGCTTTAAGTGGAGCAGCTTCTACAACTCGACTGCAAGAGTTTGACGTCATGAACCATGTATTCACTATGTTCATGAAAGAATTATGTTTTTGTTTTTATCTTGCATGGTGAAGAATGTGTAATTTTTAGTTGGGAGGAAGATGAATTTTACTCATCACTTCCTTGAAGGGATTTCACCATTATCACAGTTTTAGCATCCAGCGTAAAATTAGTCACTTACCTATACAAGGGGAATCTCCGGCCTCCTCGCACTATGGAATCCTAAATTTGCATAAAGCTTAGATGTTAGAAATAATCATATACAAGTGAAATATAGCTCTACTGATATTTAAAATATAGCCATACAACATAGCCGGCCGGACTGCAACTCTGTAGAATTTGCTTTTAAGCTTTAGAGGCTAAGGGATGTGGTTAAGTCATAGGCTGGAGTTAGGAGAGTTTCGTGTAGCTTGGTTGGTAGGGCTAGGGTTGGGAGGAGGGGGGACCTTTTGTTGGTTCATGTACTTATTTGAGGTTGTTGTATCGTTGTTATTTTATCATGTTGTATGCTTGCGCTATTTGAACACGGTCTTGAGCCGGGGGTCTATCGGAAACAGCCTCTCTACTTCTTCGGATGTAGTGGTATGGACTGCGGACATTCTACCCTCCCCAGACCCCACTATGTGGGAATATACTGGGTTTGTTGTTGTTGTTGATATTAACTCGCCATAGAACTGACTCATAGACAATAATAAAGCTGAATATCCGTCCAAAACTTCATAACTCGTGATCAAAATAAGGTCCTACAAGTTGAATGTCTTTTTAAACATAAACTGGAAGCTAGAGATTTATTATTTGTATGTCTACGAAACTTCAAATCCTGTAACAATGTCGGATTGATCATTACCCAAAAGGGAATAACGGAAGAATCACACGGTTATGGAATTACCGACTTAACATGATATGGACATCTAGGACAAGTTGTTAAATACACAGAGGAAAAACATCTCTGGCTGGATTCCTATTCTTAACATTTCAATGCAGAAAATATTCTGTAAAGTGTTCCTGTTCATCTTGTCCATTGACAACTCCTTTGATTAAAATCTTATGCACACTAGAAAACAAAAAATACCTGTGTAAATATAGCCTTAGCATTAGGCACTCGTAAACGGGCTGCAATCTCCTTTGCAGCAAAGCTATCAGCAATTGATACTACCACAAATCCAGCAAGAACGATGGCCAAGTATATAACGACTGCTGTGACAGTCATTGGCATGTCAATGGCAATTGCATCTCCCTTTGAGAACATGTTATCCAGTGCATTTGCCACCATCCTGTGGAAGCAATAACGAGTTTTAAATGTCTTCTAAATTATGAAAAGAGTGATTATGAGAAGAAGGGAGCATGAAGGGGGACGTATAGAAATGTGTTTTTTACAAAACGACACCTTATGATCATTGTTGCCTGACGATAGCCTCAGAAGACCAAAACCAAAGGCAGGAAAATATATCGTGTGCATAACACCAAATGCAAGAAAAGAGTATAGTGCATGAGATGAACCACAAGAACAATTTAACCAGTGAATGGCTATACATTCACCAGAACAAATTAGAGGACATAAACTCCATTCATCCAAATACGAAACAGAAAGAAGAGATATTACAACGTGGAGTCGGAGCTTACATTACTTGTTCTCTCAGCTGTTTCAATGTCATGCAATTAACTTCTTTATCATCATCCCCTTCTGCCCTCCATACAACGGCGATGCTATCATCCTGCTTGTTGCTGTAATTACTCGAACGAACACAACTCTCGGCTATATTCAGAACTGAACCAGGAAGCCAATTTCCTCCACGTTTTGATTTGTCAGAGGTATCCAGGATGCATTTAGGGGCTTCCAGAAAATGAATTGGAAGTTCCTTTAGAACAATTGACCAGTAAATCTGAAAAGCATTCCAAATTATAAGCTCCAATTATGAACAGAATGTGGAATAGAATTCAGCAACCAGAAATTCAAAGTCAAAACTGGAACAAGAACTTGCCTCAGGATGCTGAACAGAAAACCTCTGAAAGTCTTTGAAACTTGAGATTGGATCCTTGTATGATGCTCCGAAAAGCTTTGGACAATGAGTTTCCATTATACGGCCCAAATTTGTGCATCTAGATTCATTCCTGCATACAGAGATAGCAGTTAATCAGCTGATAAAGAGCAAGAAGGTTCAGTTGAGATTTAACTAATATGCAACTCTAGAAACCAAGTTTTCATAACTATATCACTTTCAAGCAACAATGTAAAAAGTTTTCAGATAAAGAGAGTGCCACTGCTAAAATTATGTGTAAAATATAACCAAAAGTTTAAACTGTTTGATTGTGACATTTATGTCTTCAAGTTTTCTCCATTACCGGAATCGGGTTACTCTTCCTTGATCAAAAGTGTCTAGCCAGCCGGGAAAAAGACCCGTGAAACATATCAATTAAATGGACAGTTAACCTATGTCATCTTTCAAGTTTCAAGAATAACTTGGAAATCCATAGGAAGCAAGCCGGTGTGCAATTTTCACAGTATGATGGCCATACAGTCATATGGTAGCTGGTTAGAATTATGTCGGTATTTAGTAAGGCATGTAGCATTAGTTACATAGGTATTAGCTATTCCATCTTCTACCCTGAATAAGATAATAAGCCAACTCCCTCATAACTGCTTATACATGTATTAGTTATACGGGTTTCTACATTGCAAACCAAATGTCGTATTAATGAATAACTCACTTCCTAACTAGCTACCAAACATTGTATAACTTAATACAGAAATTAACACATGGATAAGCTACCACTTTACTAGCTACCAAACGACCGACCTAGTTGCAATAGGCTATATTGGATCTTCAACATACATTCAGCTTAGCTTACATGCAGATGCAGGCAATCACATCACAACAAACTTTGTCAAAATGACAATAACAGAAAGAGAATAATTTACACCTCTTATTAGTCCAAGAAAATTAGCTATCACAAACCCAATAATCATAGAACATGAAAAAAGATTATTCTTCTAAGAGTAAAGCATCTACTACCCCTGAACTATGACCAAATTTGCTACGACACACTTTAACTTCACGGGGGTCTATTACCCCCGAACTAAATTTTTGAGTATTTTTGTCATCTTTTTAGCTGACGTGGCACCTTTTGTCCGTCTTTTTAGTTGACGCGGGCCCCATTTTATGTAATAAAGGTGTTACATCAGCACAAAAGCGTGACAAAAATACGCTAAAATTGAGTTCAGGGGTATCTAATAGATAGGTGACGTGGCACCTTTGACGTGAGCTCCATTTTATGTAATAAAGGTGTCACATCAGCACAAAGGCGTGACAAAAATACACTAAAATTGAATTCAGAGGGTAATAGGACCCCGTGAAGTTGGAGTGTGTCGTAGCAACTTCAGCCATAGTTCGGTGGTTACCGAATGCTTATCTCTTCTTTTAATAAAAGATAGATTGTTTTAGCATTCCATGAAAATCCATAAAGGGAAATATATATAAAGAGAGATAGAGAGAGAGAGATTACAGAGAAGGGAACCAGTAGAGAGGAGGGCCATTGTGATAGTTACGATAAACAGAGTAGTAAATGAGCTGGTGCAGTGAATGAGGGTGTGATGGTTTCAGCAATTTCCTAGCAGTGATCTCATGCCATAACTCCTTTTCACAGAAACCAACTTCAGCAATTGCAGCTTTCAGCTTTGCCATCAAACATTTAGCCTCTTCTTCATCTCCTACTCCTACTCTTAACAAATCTTCCAACCCAACTTCTTTTATGCTCTTTCCCATCTCTCTCATCAGTACAAATACAATACAAAAATGCTCATTTAGAGTGTATTTTTCACTTATTTATACTATCCATATGTGGATTATATGATAATATTCAACTCCTTGTATAGAGTGTGTGTTACTTTTTAACTTTAATAATAGAGGTAGAGGGGTTGGGAAAGTAGGTAGGTGCATGGGGTTAGTTGGAGCATGTGATTTTAAATGGACGAACGTGGTAGGATTATGCCTAACCTTTTTCTTTCAGCAAACACCCTTGTTGGTGAACTACTTTTCTTTTTAAGACATTCCAATTGAGCACCTGAAAAAGGAGACAGTGTGTGTGTGTGAAACACGTGTTCAACTTAACGATACTACCATCTTAAATAAAACTTACCAACAAGTTCAAAGAACTGTTCTATTCAACTTTCCTTTCGCTTCCAAAATAATATCATCCAGAAAGCTCAAAGAATATAAGCGCATGCAAATCGAGATCAATAAATTAAACTGAATAAAAGAGTTGATCAAAGCAAACAGATTGTAAGTGAATGGATCGAAGTGAAGAGAGGCAACAATAGCAATATACTGAGTCTCACAATAGTCAAATGCCACACATGAAGAAAGAGCAATGTTATCCACAATCCATAAGTACTACTAATAAGGTACAAACAAGCAAAAGAGGCAAGTTGAGAAAATAATCCCATATGGAATGTCACTACTGGCAACTGCTGAATTCCCATGGGAAAACTAATTAAACTGAAAATCACATCACGATGGTCAAACTACAGCATTCGCCCTCGGAAGGAGAGTTCAGCGTCAGCGCCTTGGGGGCACGTTGCTGTCGGGATTCCTGGAATAACGAACGCCATCAGGGCTCCTGCTATGGCTTTGACTAGGGCTCCGCCTCCTGCTGTGACCCCTAACTGGAGAACGTGCTCTAACTGGACTCCGGCTGTGACTCCTGGAACCATAAGGCGGAGCATGCTCCCTGACTGGACTCTGACTGCGGCTTCTTGACCCATTGAATGGTGGAGACTCCTCCCTTGGAGGGGATTGTGAATATGATCTCTCGCGGCTGTATCTTTTCTCTTCAGGCGAAACAGACCTACAACAGGAGGAGATATATACTCATATCACAAATCAGAGATAGTATGCTACCAATGGATAAAGCAGGAGCAACAACATCCGGACCAAATTAATAAACCAAGGGTTTTCAAGTACGAATGTGAAAGCAAATATGGCTTGAGTTTCAGCAAGTTTCTATTTTATGGATAGGATGAAGCAAAGAACTCTCCCAAACGCTCTAAGAAAGTTCGAAAGATGAGGGGGAAAAAGCCAGAGAAGTTCATTTTCCATCAATCACCACAAAACTTCAATTATATTACCTTTAGTGTCTAACAATCATACCTTGAATATTGCCTTCTCTTAGATGGAGAGTAGTAATTACGGCCACGGGGAGGCGGAGATCGTGAATACCGAGGAGGGTTATGATACCTAGTGGGGGTACCTCTCCGATCATAGTTGCGGCCACCCCTACCACTAAAAGAAAGTAAATTATAGTGTTAACATCTCATGAAAGAAAACATATGGCAATCCTTTTTGATAATGAAATTTGAGAATTCTTATAGGCACCAAAATGGAACAAACATATAAATTTGTGACTAGCAAATTAGCCATTTGGAGAACTTAACTCAATCTTCATTGAAATCCATGCTTCGCAAAAAGGGATTTAATAACGAGAAGAATACAGGAAATGTACCAGAGGCTTTACAACTCTATTGCCCAAGAATTTGATAAGAGCAACAGAAATGACTTGCTAAAAGAGAACATCCTAAACACAAACAAATTCATCCTTTAAGATAGTAGTTCACATAACCAATTTTAGTACTAAACCACATGAAGCTACTGCTCAAGTACACATAAAGTTCAACAGAGAATTCAAGAATGAGCAAAAATATTACAAAGAACTACCTTCCACGCTCCCTAGCTCTCATTTCTTGAGGCTTTTTCCTGTTCTCCTCAGCAAAAACTACGGTCAGTGGCCGACCTTGAAAAACCTGACCATCCATCTGATACTTAGCTTCTTCTGCATCAGCAGCATCCAGATATTGGATAAATCCAAACCCCCTTGGTTCGCTGTGAAGTAAAAGAGAAAGGACAAGCAAGAGAAGAGGGAACACAAGAAAATGAGTTAGGCATCATTGAATTACAGTACGATTCACCACGTGGGTGTTAATCCATGCTACAAAACTTGAGGGCTGTTTGATATCCTCTTTAGAATATGACAGCACGCAAATTTGAGTTTCAGAATTGTAAGGCAACTCTGACGGTTAAACTTACCCCAACAATTAGAATTAAAACAAAAATATTCTAAGAGAAAAAGTGTGCAGTAAGAAGAGACTTGCCTAAACACTTCCAATATTTCAAAACAGCCCAAAAACAATAAAACTAAAATAATCCCCATAACTCGGACGCCTTGATAAGCACAGAAGCAAGCACATGGCTGCTGACCTTGCGTGTATCAGTTTAAAGATGACTTGAAACTCTTCAAGACGTGAAATCTTGAAATCTTCACATCCTATTGATATCCATATTCCTTCCAATCTTCACTACCATTAACATCACCTTGAACTCTTACTACTTGATTGATTGTCAAGAGCTCTCTTACTACTTGAAAGTGTCAACAGAACTCTTACTACTTGATTGAAGTCTCCCAAATATCACTGCTACATCTCAACAATTTTAATAAAGTGTTACCCATCACGACATAACAAAGAGTAAACAACAGAACCCAATATAAAATAAAAAGTAAACAAACCTCGGCAGAGATTTCTATGTCAAACTTGAAAATAAAATTTGAAAAAACTGATGTAAATTGACTCTCAAATACTAGAATATAAACTATTTAGTTCCAGAACATGAAAGGGCATATGTTGGACTGTATAGGACAAAGTATCTAACTAAAATATGATATGTCTTAAAGTAATAACTCCCTCGCTTGTTTATTCTCTCTTCCTTTCTTCTTTCTTCTTCTTTTAAGGAGGGAGAAGAATTGTGCAGATAAAGACAATGCAAAACAAGCTCACCGAGTGTAATAGTCCCTCGGCAAGTAAATGTCCTTGACAGGACCAATTTGCCCAAATGGCTTTTTAAGGTCTTCTGGCCTGCACACAAACAGCAAAGTAAATGGAACGCCGGGCTACATGCAAAAATTCATGGAACACCTAAACCTAACTTCATTTAACTGAATTAATCATAGGAATTATAACAGTGTATTAGGACCAATTAGCTCCTGCTCAAATAGACAAGAAGAAGGTAAGTAGCTCCTACAGATGGCTCCAAAGAGGGGATACATTTCATTTGGTTAACATGCTTCGATCTTATTTTGGCCCTGCTTCTATCTGTATATCTAGGGGATCTCTCTATACATATAGATTTTTTTTATTGGATGATACGATCGGCTAGCCGTAGACGCATATTAGCTACACTTGATGCTGTTGGATCAGATCTTTTGGGAAGCTTTTGGACCTAGCGAAAAGGGCTCTAAGCCTTCACGCAAGCAAGCGCCAGAGAAGCAGAGCACGAAGCTACCGCTTCCCCCGACCAACTAAAATACAACAGTCGCAACCTACTTTGATTCAAAATAAAGGCGAAGGGTTTGGCAACAAGCAAACGGCTTTCTATCATAGTTGCAAGGGTTCCACCAAATCTTAACTACTTAAGTACCAAAGGCTGCTTTCGGTGTTGTGGCCCCAAAACAAAAATCCTATGCATGTTTTCTACTTTATGCACATAGCATCCATTACAAGTATGTAATCAATCACGCGTCCACAAAGAAAAAAACAGCCAATGAATTAAGCTAAAAGAAATGAGCCTGGTATGCTTCAAGAAAGAAAAAAGTGATAAAATGCATACCGACAGTCATGGCGAAGATTGCGCACTAATAGAGTAGTTGGTTCATCTCTGCTACGACCACCATAGTGACCCCCCCTGGGGATTGGGCTCCTTCCTCTCCTTCCATAACCTCTTGGGGGTGATGGGCTGTAACTTCTTCCCCTCATTTGCACCAAATTTGTCAAGATCTATCATAAGTTCATAGAATTAGAAGACTAATATATAGACAAAATTAAAAATACAAAAACCAACATAGTTAAGAAAAGGAGGCTTTGTTCCTGAGAAAAAAAAAGAATGTATACCCGACCTTGTTCAAACTTATCATTATAAAATGCACCCATAAGCATATGACTAGCCGTATCAATCTACTTTATCATGTTGTAAAAAGTAGTATCACAATCCTTATAATCATAAGAACGTTCATATTCCTCCATTGGCTCCACCTAATTAACTATGTTATTTGTACTCTTCAAAAATGCCTAAAGGGTGCATGTGCAGCATCGAAAGTGATGAGTCCACGCAACTTAGCCCATAAGCATATGACTAGCAGTATCAATCTACTTTAGGATGATGTTATAAGACGTATTATCACAATCCTAGTAATTATAAGAATGTTTTGCATCATATTCCTCGATTGGTTCCACCTATTAACTATGTTGCTTGGACTCTTCAAAAATGTCAACGGCAGCGTGTCAAATTCTCCCAAAGTAGTGTATTTTTGAAAAATCCGACACAACGAAGGTCCAAGCTCCTGTCTAACTAGAACAAGAGAGAGTTTTTCTTTCTATCTATGGGGTCCAAACATAATTTTAAGTTGGAAAAACACAAACAAACGAACAAGACTATCAAAATACTACCACAATCATTCATATAGGGTAATTAAGACCCACAATCATTCATAGCTAGCTATCAAGATGAGGTTTTTTTAAAGACAAAATCATTCTCAAAATTGATAAGTAGTTATCCAGATTCTCCAGGCATCTAAAGCGAAGAGTATATTACATACATACAGGGTATAAGAGAGAGATATGGCTAACCAAAAGATTTGCAGAGAGAGAGAGAGAAACAGAGCGTTGAGAGTAGAAATTCAGCTGAATGCGCGTTTATTAGGGCTATCGCTATATATATATATATATATATAATACTCCGGTACCAATTTATGCAAAGTAGTTTTACTCTATACGGATGCTGAGAAAGAAATATTTTATGTCTGTGTGGATATAAATTATTTTATTAATATAAAATAGATACTATAAACCTAAAATGTTAGTACTAATTAAAAATGGGAAATTTCTTTTAGGACCAAATAATAGGAGAGCAAGTGATATAAATTGAAATAGAGGGAAAGTATATTTTGACCCTTAGTGGTATTATTATGAAAAAAAATGTAATTTATAATATATTTTTATAGTTTTTGAGTATTTAAAATATTAAATTAAATTAATTTAATTTAATATTAAAGATTAGTTAAATTAATTTTTGTAAAGTAAAATTAATTTTATTTAAAATGTGATAAACTAATTTTCAATAATCTATGTTTTAAATGAAATGATGACCACTAAACGAGCTTGTGAGTTGTGATGGTTCAAAGCACAATCGATCAGTGTGAGATCAAAATTATCAGTCAACCTAATAAATTATCTTTATTATGAAGACACAAAATTTATTCACATCAAAATATGCTCTTAATAAATTTATTTTGTGTATATGCTAAAACTTTAATAATCAATCCTTTTATCTGAAGATAGACACTGTATTGAACAAATCATATTTCTCATTTCGAAAAATTTATCTAATTGGTTTTAGAGCATATTGGCTAATTTATGTGACGCAGATGAAATTTAAGAAGTCGATATTTGTGTTTCGCCTTCTTCATGCTCCCTTTTTAGTTAGTTTATTGAAAATCTTGAATTGCGTCTATCGGATAATATACATATAATCACTGCCATCTTGAATACCAAATTGCTTTTTCTGTAGGTTGTATGTGTGCGCTAGTAGGATGATCACCCTGTTGCATGGGCGGAACCACCTTAGGCGAAGGGTGATCCGGTGCACAACCTTCGTCACAAAATTGTGTATACAGAGGTTAAACGTAGAGCGTATATTAAATTTTACACCCCCTTAACACAACTGAGAAGAAAATTTGCACACCCTTCGCCAAATTCCTAGCTCGGCCACTGCCCGGTTGAGGCAGCTTCAGCAAACACTGCCACTAGCCAGACTGGCTTCAATATGGTCATCCCTGCAACCTCAACAGCAGTTCAATGCTGCTATCATCATCATAGTGCTGTGGATGCAAGATGAACCTGCCAGGCCTGTAGCTATGTGGGAATTGAATATTTGATTCTCCATTCTTTCTCATTACTCATTCATTTGAGTCTCTGTGCCAGCCTGCTGTTGGTTATGGCAAAGTATGCCAGCAAAGGTGTAAACCATTTGGTTCATGTTTGTAGAATTTGTGTACATCACGAGAAGTCTTGCTTCAGTAAGGATTGGAGCATCGATGATCATGGTTTGCGAGAGGTTTTGTTGGTCAAATGTGTATGGCTCAAAGGGTTGTCAGGGTGACAGCTCTCAAGTCATCTTGTTTTCTTTATGTACATCTTGATATTATATGGTGTTTCATTTGTTGCTTCTGATTGTGATTATTTCATGCCTTGATATCTTTTTGTTTATTCTTTCTAAGGTCCTGTTACAATGAGTGCATTTGAGAACTGGAAACTATACTCTTGCGTTGATCATACGATGGTTTAAAGGCACTGATGCTCCTTGAGAACATCGAGTATCGGATGGTTGAAGGCTAAGCCTTTACCATATCAGAAACATTAACAAGAGCTGCGCGTTTGTGTTCCTGGTAACTGGACAGTCAAAGGTTCATCACTGCAGTGTGCAAAAATAAGTTCCTGAGAGCAATACCCAACTGCCTGAACACGACCATCATCGGGGACCATAAATGTTGAAGATCCGGGCAATTCTAAATTCTAATTTCTGGGTTTTTTTCGGTTCATGTTAGAAGAGATGAAACAATTGCATAAAGTAGTTTCAAAGGCAAGAAGTGCAATGTATTTTGGAGGGGAAGCAACACGAACATATGCTCATGGAAGAAAAGTTATACCTATTCCGTGCTGCCTGTGATAATCAAACATCAAAGTCTCAGCCACTCTTTTGCCTTCATCGTAACAACTTTTAACTACTGAAAATTTGCATACAACGCTGAGCATGCGAAATTCTTGCATACTACATGCTTTCCAAAAATATGATGCTGCAATATCATAAAGTTAAAAAGAGTGCCAATCAGGTTAACATTGCCCCAATAGGTCTCATCTTGAGGGTGCATGAGTGGATCTCCATAAACCTCAGAAGTTGATCTGAGTGAAATCCAGTTTTGCACAATGCACAAATGGTGAGATAAGGATCTACATTACTAAGAACTAAGAACAGAGAGAAACCGATTCCAACCTTGCCCCAGTTTGCTTGAAAAGTCCCAACATGTTGTTCCGATCACATTTGTCTTAATTGTCTGATAATAAACTAACAGAATCCATAAATGTACTTTTCGGGGCATATCTAACTTCAGAGAAACGTAACAGCTAGCAGTGGTCAGGGAAGCGTGATGCAGGAAAAAGCGACAAGGCTCCGCACCATGCATTACGCGAAGCGTGAAGCGATGCGAGTGCATCATTGAAGTGAAGAAGAAGAAGAAGAAGAAGACGCAGTAGTGGTAGCCGCACAGTGAAGAAGAAGAGGTCGCAGCGGTGGACTTCAAAGTTAACCTTAGAATCAGCTAGTGTAGCAAACACAAAGAAAAAAGGAAACTTTTGCAGTTACAAACCTTAACGTGATTATACTTGTAAAAAATGGGGGAAGCAGGGCAAGCAAGGTGATAAATTTGGTCAACTTCAATCAACAATGGTTCAGTAAAAACTGCATAAGAAGAAAATCAACACAAGGGTATAAACAGGACGGTTCATGAAAAAATCAGAGTGACAACTGATAGGCAGTATGCTATTCAATAGAGCGTTGACAGCAATTTTGAGCGTCATTGTATTAGATTATTGGCCTCATCAGCCTGCTAATCTTCATTGTTGTTGTTCCAGCAACCAAACTCATAGTTGAAGTTACTCAAACATACATACTCCCAAAACAAGTTCGGATAAATAAAATACAATGTATCTGCAGAAATAGACAAACCAAAAGCAGTGCTTTACCAATATGAATTAGCTAAAATCTTGGATGATCGATCCATTGCTTTAGATTATACTTTGATCCAGTGAAGTAATTATCTACAACAATCAACTGAGCACAATGCAAAAAGTTTATGTAAATGTACCATATTTTACCACTGATCTACGAGGACGAGATACAACATAAAATCAGGACCAAAACTCTGTACCTCATTCTTCTCGTTTTGCATTAGTTTGTCAACAAGGTGAGAGCCTATAAATCCAGCACCACCGATCACCAGAATCCTCACGTTAGCCTGTGGTTCAAGCAGTTCAAGAATGATAAAGAACTAACAATTATTAACTATATCAGAAACAGCCTCTTTATCTTCACAAGGTAGGGATAAGGCTGCGTACACACCACCCTCTCAGACCCCACTTGTGGGATTCATTACGTAAGTTGATATTGATATTGATAACTATGTCAAATTATCAATCCCAAACTAGTTAGGGAATATCGACAAAGATCAAGAGAAAAAAAATGCCCCCCTAAACAGGAGATATAAAAACTCCTAGTGTGAGATTCTGAGTTTCCTAAGATTGATGGTCTCAAGCCTGGATAAAGGAGGGGGTTTGCAGTAGGTTGACAACTAGTATAAAACTAGTCAATTTACGATGAATCTTCACAGTTGGACTGAAACAGAATTAAATGGAGCACAGACATTGAAAATTGATACAACCGATCCCAACTTACTTGGGATTGAGACATAGCTATAATTATAAATATGATATGTAAAGCTAATTAAGATCCAATAAACCACATGCTACACTAACTAATTTGTGTGTGAATTATGCACATTTTGTTATTACTATTATTTTTAGGTAGCTACATTTTAAATGTGTGTTAGGTCTCTAACTTCAATTATTCTATGCGGTAGAAGAGGAAGAAAATGAGGATCTCTCGTCCTTTTACTATTTGAATAGATGAGACTGGCCTTTTCAGATCTCGTGTGTAATAATGAAAGATTTCTTACCTGTAAAAGAGACATAAAACTAAATAAGATTGTAACGGACTAAACTATTTCTCCTCAAATATTCTCTTGTTGCATTTTGTGACACTATAAACTATTAAGCCAGTAGTCATCAGGTAATGTCACTTCACTTCAGAAGTATACTAATCCTTCTACAGTGTTTGTATCAGGGGGATACTATGTGTAATTTTTCAATATAATTAGATCAATGTATTTACATTTTTACTATGAAATTAGGTGTCCTCCATTGGTCTGTTAAGGAAACATGTCTACCAATGGTACCTCCCCATGTTTACTCTCCTATCCAAGAAAACTACCCAACAATTTTACGTCTTGATCAAGAATTGAGCTTTCCAGGATCCAGAGCTGTTGAGTCAAGAATTTATATCTTTCTTGATCAATTATCACAATGTAGAGATCAAACGATAACATGAACAATCACTGTAGTAGGAATGTCAAGTTACAATGTAGACAATAACTGATAGTTGGAAATATTCAGACGTGAATGGAAAGAAATTGTCAAATTACCATGTGGACAACAACTGATAGCAAATAACAACAAAAACATATGCAAGGCTTAGGCCAACACTGCCTTCAAAGTTGTTGGTCTACATCAATATTCTTCACCGTCTTCCTCGTCATCAGCTCCTTCAGCACCAACTTCCTCGTAATCTTTTTCAAGTGCAGCTAAATCTTCACGGGCTTCAGAAAACTCTCCCTCTTCCATGCCTTCTCCGACATACCAATGGACGAATGCCCTCTTGGCATACATGAGATCAAATTTGTGGTCAATGCGTGAGAACACCTCAGCAACTGCAGTATTGTTACTGATCATGCAAACAGCTCGCTGCACCTTCGCGAGATCACCCCCAGGTACTACTGTTGGAGGCTGATAGTTTATTCCACATTTGAAGCCAGTTGGGCACCTGTTCAAATCCCAAAACTCTACATTAGAAAGGTTTATGCACTTTGTTCAGATAAACAAGTTCACGCTTGCAATTGGTGCAAAATCCTTACCAGTCAACAAACTGAACCGTCCTCTTCGTTTTAATAGCAGCGACAGCAGCATTTACATCCTTGGGAACAACATCCCCACGGTACATTAGGCAACAAGCCATATATTTTCCATGCCTCGGGTCACATTTAGCCATCATGCTCGATG
>JAPEIP010000074.1:439977-456501 GCA_026120095.1 Capsicum chinense
GTTGGTCAAATGTGTATGGCTCAAAGGGTTGTCAGGGTGACAGCTCTCAAGTCATCTTGTTTTCTTTATGTACATCTTGATATTATATGGTGTTTCATTTGTTGCTTCTGATTGTGATTATTTCATGCCTTGATATCTTTTTGTTTATTCTTTCTAAGGTCCTGTTACAATGAGTGCATTTGAGAACTGGAAACTATACTCTTGCGTTGATCATACGATGGTTTAAAGGCACTGATGCTCCTTGAGAACATCGAGTATCGGATGGTTGAAGGCTAAGCCTTTACCATATCAGAAACATTAACAAGAGCTGCGCGTTTGTGTTCCTGGTAACTGGACAGTCAAAGGTTCATCACTGCAGTGTGCAAAAATAAGTTCCTGAGAGCAATACCCAACTGCCTGAACACGACCATCATCGGGGACCATAAATGTTGAAGATCCGGGCAATTCTAAATTCTAATTTCTGGGTTTTTTTCGGTTCATGTTAGAAGAGATGAAACAATTGCATAAAGTAGTTTCAAAGGCAAGAAGTGCAATGTATTTTGGAGGGGAAGCAACACGAACATATGCTCATGGAAGAAAAGTTATACCTATTCCGTGCTGCCTGTGATAATCAAACATCAAAGTCTCAGCCACTCTTTTGCCTTCATCGTAACAACTTTTAACTACTGAAAATTTGCATACAACGCTGAGCATGCGAAATTCTTGCATACTACATGCTTTCCAAAAATATGATGCTGCAATATCATAAAGTTAAAAAGAGTGCCAATCAGGTTAACATTGCCCCAATAGGTCTCATCTTGAGGGTGCATGAGTGGATCTCCATAAACCTCAGAAGTTGATCTGAGTGAAATCCAGTTTTGCACAATGCACAAATGGTGAGATAAGGATCTACATTACTAAGAACTAAGAACAGAGAGAAACCGATTCCAACCTTGCCCCAGTTTGCTTGAAAAGTCCCAACATGTTGTTCCGATCACATTTGTCTTAATTGTCTGATAATAAACTAACAGAATCCATAAATGTACTTTTCGGGGCATATCTAACTTCAGAGAAACGTAACAGCTAGCAGTGGTCAGGGAAGCGTGATGCAGGAAAAAGCGACAAGGCTCCGCACCATGCATTACGCGAAGCGTGAAGCGATGCGAGTGCATCATTGAAGTGAAGAAGAAGAAGAAGAAGAAGACGCAGTAGTGGTAGCCGCACAGTGAAGAAGAAGAGGTCGCAGCGGTGGACTTCAAAGTTAACCTTAGAATCAGCTAGTGTAGCAAACACAAAGAAAAAAGGAAACTTTTGCAGTTACAAACCTTAACGTGATTATACTTGTAAAAAATGGGGGAAGCAGGGCAAGCAAGGTGATAAATTTGGTCAACTTCAATCAACAATGGTTCAGTAAAAACTGCATAAGAAGAAAATCAACACAAGGGTATAAACAGGACGGTTCATGAAAAAATCAGAGTGACAACTGATAGGCAGTATGCTATTCAATAGAGCGTTGACAGCAATTTTGAGCGTCATTGTATTAGATTATTGGCCTCATCAGCCTGCTAATCTTCATTGTTGTTGTTCCAGCAACCAAACTCATAGTTGAAGTTACTCAAACATACATACTCCCAAAACAAGTTCGGATAAATAAAATACAATGTATCTGCAGAAATAGACAAACCAAAAGCAGTGCTTTACCAATATGAATTAGCTAAAATCTTGGATGATCGATCCATTGCTTTAGATTATACTTTGATCCAGTGAAGTAATTATCTACAACAATCAACTGAGCACAATGCAAAAAGTTTATGTAAATGTACCATATTTTACCACTGATCTACGAGGACGAGATACAACATAAAATCAGGACCAAAACTCTGTACCTCATTCTTCTCGTTTTGCATTAGTTTGTCAACAAGGTGAGAGCCTATAAATCCAGCACCACCGATCACCAGAATCCTCACGTTAGCCTGTGGTTCAAGCAGTTCAAGAATGATAAAGAACTAACAATTATTAACTATATCAGAAACAGCCTCTTTATCTTCACAAGGTAGGGATAAGGCTGCGTACACACCACCCTCTCAGACCCCACTTGTGGGATTCATTACGTAAGTTGATATTGATATTGATAACTATGTCAAATTATCAATCCCAAACTAGTTAGGGAATATCGACAAAGATCAAGAGAAAAAAAATGCCCCCCTAAACAGGAGATATAAAAACTCCTAGTGTGAGATTCTGAGTTTCCTAAGATTGATGGTCTCAAGCCTGGATAAAGGAGGGGGTTTGCAGTAGGTTGACAACTAGTATAAAACTAGTCAATTTACGATGAATCTTCACAGTTGGACTGAAACAGAATTAAATGGAGCACAGACATTGAAAATTGATACAACCGATCCCAACTTACTTGGGATTGAGACATAGCTATAATTATAAATATGATATGTAAAGCTAATTAAGATCCAATAAACCACATGCTACACTAACTAATTTGTGTGTGAATTATGCACATTTTGTTATTACTATTATTTTTAGGTAGCTACATTTTAAATGTGTGTTAGGTCTCTAACTTCAATTATTCTATGCGGTAGAAGAGGAAGAAAATGAGGATCTCTCGTCCTTTTACTATTTGAATAGATGAGACTGGCCTTTTCAGATCTCGTGTGTAATAATGAAAGATTTCTTACCTGTAAAAGAGACATAAAACTAAATAAGATTGTAACGGACTAAACTATTTCTCCTCAAATATTCTCTTGTTGCATTTTGTGACACTATAAACTATTAAGCCAGTAGTCATCAGGTAATGTCACTTCACTTCAGAAGTATACTAATCCTTCTACAGTGTTTGTATCAGGGGGATACTATGTGTAATTTTTCAATATAATTAGATCAATGTATTTACATTTTTACTATGAAATTAGGTGTCCTCCATTGGTCTGTTAAGGAAACATGTCTACCAATGGTACCTCCCCATGTTTACTCTCCTATCCAAGAAAACTACCCAACAATTTTACGTCTTGATCAAGAATTGAGCTTTCCAGGATCCAGAGCTGTTGAGTCAAGAATTTATATCTTTCTTGATCAATTATCACAATGTAGAGATCAAACGATAACATGAACAATCACTGTAGTAGGAATGTCAAGTTACAATGTAGACAATAACTGATAGTTGGAAATATTCAGACGTGAATGGAAAGAAATTGTCAAATTACCATGTGGACAACAACTGATAGCAAATAACAACAAAAACATATGCAAGGCTTAGGCCAACACTGCCTTCAAAGTTGTTGGTCTACATCAATATTCTTCACCGTCTTCCTCGTCATCAGCTCCTTCAGCACCAACTTCCTCGTAATCTTTTTCAAGTGCAGCTAAATCTTCACGGGCTTCAGAAAACTCTCCCTCTTCCATGCCTTCTCCGACATACCAATGGACGAATGCCCTCTTGGCATACATGAGATCAAATTTGTGGTCAATGCGTGAGAACACCTCAGCAACTGCAGTATTGTTACTGATCATGCAAACAGCTCGCTGCACCTTCGCGAGATCACCCCCAGGTACTACTGTTGGAGGCTGATAGTTTATTCCACATTTGAAGCCAGTTGGGCACCTGTTCAAATCCCAAAACTCTACATTAGAAAGGTTTATGCACTTTGTTCAGATAAACAAGTTCACGCTTGCAATTGGTGCAAAATCCTTACCAGTCAACAAACTGAACCGTCCTCTTCGTTTTAATAGCAGCGACAGCAGCATTTACATCCTTGGGAACAACATCCCCACGGTACATTAGGCAACAAGCCATATATTTTCCATGCCTCGGGTCACATTTAGCCATCATGCTCGATGGTTCAAAAACTGCATTAGTTATCTCAGGTACAGATAATTGCTCGTGGTATGCCTTTTCAGCTGAGATGACAGGTGCATATGATGAAAGCATAAAATGGATGCGCGGATATGGCACCAGGTTTGTCTGGAATTCAGTAATGTCCACATTGATGGCTCCATCAAAGCGCAAGGAAGTGGTCAAAGATGATATGATTTGAGAGATGAGTCGGTTCAAATTAGTATACGTAGGCCTCTCAATGTCTAGGGATCTCCTACAGATATCATAAATGGCTTCGTTGTCCAACATCACAACCACATCAGTGTGTTCTAGAAGTGAATGAGTTGAAAGAACACTGTTATAAGGCTCTACAACAGCAGTGGATACCTGAAATTAATCATCAATCAGATAGCGATACAAATAATCTTGCTGTCACAAAGAAGATATACTACATGATTGCGCATCGCATTCACCTGGGGAGAAGGATAGATAGTAAACCCAAGCTTGGATTTTTTACCATAATCAACAGAAAGGCGCTCGAGCAACAATGAGCCCAATCCAGAACCAGTACCACCACCAACAGCATTAAAAACCAAGAATCCTTGCAAACCAGTGCAGTTATCAGCCAATTTCCTAACGCGATCAAGGCAGAGATCAACAATCTCCTTGCCAACAGTGTAATGTCCTCTGGCAAAATTATTAGCAGCATCTTCCTTCCCAGAAATGAGCTGTTCAGGATGAAAAAGCTGGCGATAAGCGCCAGTTCTAACCTCATCAATAACAGTGGGTTCAAGATCAACAAATATAGCTCTTGGTACATGCTTTCCAGAACCTGTTTCGCTAAAGAAGGTGTTGAAAGCATCATGTGACGCACCTACTGACGTGTCACTGCAAACAAAACAAAACAAAGAATAAACACGAATGTGATTTGGAATAATTGCCTCCTATATAATGCAAATTAAATGTGAATTGATATACCTAGGCATCATGCCATCAGGTTGGATGTCATGTTCAAGGCAATAAAGCTCCCAACATGAATTTCCCACCTGAATACCAGCTTGACCTATGTGTATGCTTATTATTTCTCTCATATTTCCTCCTTCTTCGCAATCAAATATGTTAACGAGAAGAAGAAGAACAACAACAACAAGGTAGACTCTTCTCTATTATTATGCCTTTTTGGGAATTAATAAAGTGTTTGGAATCCGTAACAACTATCAAGGCCCCGCCATTTCGTGCCAGCCTTTTCCTCCACCCCATATTCCTATTTTATCCCTCCACTTTTCTTTTTTTTCCATTTATTAGTAATTAAATATCGGTACTTTCCGCGTCTATCTCATTTGGCCATAAATACCGTAGTAAATAAAAAAGATAATTATGCACTTTGTGCCAAATTGCTCGTAGCTATAATTGATTATTCATAACTTTTCATCAATAATTTATGTTTATTGTGTACTGAATAACCTAATGGGCTATTATAGACTATATTTTATTTTCTACTAGTTTATTCTGGCTAAAATTATATTTTATCAATTTGACATTTAAAATTATACTATAATCTTTTTCTTTATTTGTAATTTCTTTTACGATGTGGAGTTTTCTTATTTAAAAAATTGTATTCTCAAAAGTTTTGATCAATCTAAAAATTAATTTAATAAAATGAGGAATTTAACAAATAATAAGATTAGCTTTTTTCTATATAACTAATTCAAAATTTTTATTATATTTTCACATCATCATAGAAAATAATTTATAAGTATAATTATAAAAAAATATTTATTTTATTTCGATTGCTTAATTGTGTATAAAAACTACAATTATTAACTAAATAGTTATAACAAGATTATTTATTTTATTTTGATTGGTTAATAGTGTAGAAAAACTGTGATTATGAACTAAAATTTTGTTATTTTCTCCTTTTCTTTTACCCCATGTCATTCCAACAACAACATACTTAACAAACTTTTACGAGTGAGACCTGCAGAAGGTGTAGTATTCATCCAAATCATTTGTCCTCATCAAAAAATTCTTTTAAAATAAAAATAATATTATTTTACAAATTGCTATAACAATAATTTCATGTAGCGTCGCCTTAAAAAATTAATGCTACATATTGTCAGTATGTATAATGAATAAGTGTAAGAACTATTACATATTTTACTATGACACCGTGCATAGCGGAAACTTTAGTGCCCTAAACTGTCTTTTTTTTACATGATGGACTATGATAGTGAATACAATGAGACAACGTGAATCAAATTAAAACCAATATAAGATGAAAAATTGAAGCAGAAGAAGCTATGTTTATAGAAGAGACATACTATTAAGTAAATTTGGTAAAAATATCACTTAGATAGAAATTTAGAATTTCTTTTTTTTATATAAGAAGGAATTTAATTGATTTAGAAGTGCTAGATTTTATGATTTTTCACCTGAAGCAAATAAAAAACTAAATTTAAAGGGAATATTATTTATACATTTGAAGTCTTATGTAATAAAAACATTGTATGTTTATAATAGAATCCTATATATGATTAATTGTAGAAATTTTCTGACGTGTAGCAAACAAAATATAAATCACATTTATGGTATGCTCAACTAGTACAGCGTAGGTCTCTTGCGTCTATTGTGGTACAACCACAAATTCTGCCTCTGAAATCTCTGTAATATAAATTAAAAAAAAAAAAATCTACCAAAAAAAAGAGTTTAGGAATCTTCTCATATATTAATGAGTCTTTTTATTTATTTTTTCATATATCTATTATAGTTCGTATCAGTATTTTAAAATAATTAAATAATAATAGAAGAAGAAAGATGAAAAACGATTTCATGTAAAGAGAGTTTTAATGAAGGACAAAAGGTTTAAATCACTTTCTAAGAGTATTTACACTTTTAATATGCTGTAAATTTACATTTTTTCTTATTCCTACAATCCAAACTCACAAGTTAAAATTTGAAACTCATTATTTTAGGTTCACACAGAATGGTTCACGAGTCATGAACTAGGTTCATGACTAAGTAGAACTACTCGTGGAACCCATTTCAGTTATTTAGTAATCCACAAATTGATTCACGAGTTGTGGAACCAGATCACGACTTGTGGAACTACTCGTTGAAGAAGTTGTTCGGTTCATTAACTTCTCAGGTTTACAAACTTAACAGCACGATTGTGGAATGGAACCACGAATCGGGAACCAAATCGTGATACCTCACTTGAGAATTGTCAAAAAATTTTAAAAATCATTAATGACGGCACAAGTCGTGAAATCAGCCTAGGATTCGTGAAATCCATTTCAGGACTCATGAAATTGATGTCACTGATTGTTCCAACGACTTTTAACAATATCTTAAAAGGATATTTCTGACTTTTCTTGACCCAAGACCCAATTCCACGATGTTCAATCTCCTTAATAAAGTTATTTTCATAATTTTATTGACATCCCCTCGTCCTACTCGCGAACCCCCCATAGCAAAACGATGTTTCTCTAAAAATCAAGTCTAGAATTTCAAGCAAGATTTCCTTCAGTTTCTTCACCAACTTCATGTTTCTTTCTCAAATATGTAAGAATTTGGTAAGAGTATCCTTTGATCCTCATATCAGATTTTTAAAAAGTACTATCGTATCATAATTTTGAAGTTAGGAAATTTATCCTAAGTTGATAAATCTTTTAAATTTCAATCTTAATTAATTTCAGTAGTCCTTAACATTGTGTAGCTACAACAAAACACGACAAGATAACTAATTTTGAAATAACTCATTCCCCGACCAAACGATCCTTAATAGTTAATCTTAATCATGTTCGTATAATTCTCACTTGCTACTGTAGATAGCAAAGCATGTTTTTTAGCTGGAGAATAATCCCACACTAAAAACAATCAAGTGATAGCACGCTCACCAAAACGTGAACTCTGATTGGTTCGTGATATTACTCGCGCTGTGAGGTAGGACAAAAATAAAACCGAGCTGTTATTTTTCACTTATATTTGTATTTACATTACAACCACTGACTGACGTTTCAGAATTTTATATCCACATTAGTTCACTTTGTATTTGTACCTTTACTCTTCCCTATTTCTCTCTCCCTCAAGCCTCCCTAGTTAGGGTTTTGATTTTTCTTACAGTAATTTTGACCCACTCACTCACCCACAGGGTCAGCCTGATTTGGAAGCTGAATTATATTTGGGAATGTCTCAGTATTAGCTTTTGTTGAGCTAGGTAAATACTATCAACTGAGTGCATCAGCTAAAATTGTTATTATTCTTGTTGTTGTTATGTTGTAGTGATTATGTGATTTTTGTGACAGAGAAAGGAGGAAAAATGGAAGGAAATGAGCATGAATTGATGTTAGCATGTGTCATTTCGGGGACCCTTTTCTCTCTCCTTGCTTCTGCTTCTTTTGCTTTACTCTGGGCTGTTAATTGGCGCCCATGGCGAATTTATAGGTATTTTTCTTTATTTACTAAGTTTTCATACGGGGGTGCCTCAAGGCTAACGCTAGTAAAGTTTGCTTTAGGCCTCAAAAAGTTTAATATGAATTTTATGATTTTAGTTTCACTTTAAAAAAAACATTAAAGATTGTAAAATATAAAAGATAAAAATTCAAATTAGATTAAAAAGAAAGAAAACTATCTACATTTCATTGAAAATTTTTTAGAACTTTTTGCCAAATCTTCACATAAATAAATAAAATTTTCACAATAATATTCAAGGCAATGCATTGCAAATAAATGACTATCATCTTATTAATTAAAAGTAGTCCTTACTTTTATAAATAATAATATTACTACGTGAAGTTAAATGCTTAATGCCTTCTAAGAATACCACACTAAACAAAAAGTAGTATGTAAGAATTAAAAAATAACTCGAATTTATTGATAATATTTTTGTTATGTGTTCATATTTAAGACCTCATGTTAAAATTTTGCTTTAAGCCACTAATTTTATTGAGATGGTCTTGTTTTCATATGCTCTACTACATAGTGCGAAACCACCTAAATACATCCCAACGTAATGTCATGTAATCCCGTAACCTGCAATGTAGAAGAAGGTGATCCACGTCTTTGCTCGCATAGTTCTGTCTAACTGATCAGTTTAGTTTCTGAGATTGGTTTTCCCGGAGCATAAGACCAAGTTGATGTATCTGTTTACGGATGGATGTTTTACGGATGAAAATGTTCTTTTTTTGTGGTTTATATCTCTTTTTTGCCTTTCAGTTGGATCTTTGCTCGAAAATGGCCGGGATTCTTACAAGGCCCCCAGCTGGGAATTATATGTAGTTTCTTGTCGCTGTCTGCATGGATAATTGTGATCTCTCCGGTTGTGGTGCTTGTTACATGGGGATGCTGGTTAATGTTGATATTGGGTCGAGATATAGTTGGTCTAGCTGTAATAATGGCGGGAAGTTCTTTGCTTTTGACATTCTACTCAATAATGCTTTGGTGGAGAACGCAGTGGCAAAGTTCAAGTATGCATTACTTCTTCTCTTGTACTTGCTTGAATCTCTTGTACTTGCTTGAAGAGAACCTATTATGAGGAAAAAATATGGATGTTCTCAACACATTCATACACGTCCACATATATATTTACCTAATATTTCAACTATCATCATATTAACTCATCTAAGCATAAGAAATTTTTTTGTCAAAACTTGATTAAAAGACTGTAGTTATGTGTCCTTAAATTCCCCATTCCCGGTAAGCTGTAGGAAAAACAAACGTTACATAAGTAGGTAAATAATCCAATACACTGTTGATGAGTATGACTCTATCACCCAGGCATAGATATTGTCTTTTCCAAGTTGCAAGTTTCTTTCAAATGTCTCCTTCTATCTTTTGCAATACTTGCTTGGCCTTATATTTAGCACCTAGGGGTATGCCTTGATATGTAGTTGGAAGCTCACATGTTCGACACCCAAATTCTCTCCTAATATTTGCAAGTCTTCGGCATCATTAATAGGAAATAATGTCTCTTTCCCAGATTAATCTTCACACCAGACAAGAAGTAATTACTCATCAATTGGGTAAGTTTCAAATAACTGTAAGCTGACTCGTAAATATCTCAATTGGTTCTCCTTTTTCCCAGAAAGGATTGGTGTATCATCAACATACAAGAAGTTAGAAGTAGTTACTCTATTAGAATCCTCTGTCCCCATTATGAACCCTTGGGCCGATTTAGAGAGTTGGCCTTGCACATCATTAAGTTTAGTCCCTCTATTGTCTGAATGAATAAGAAGGGAGATAGTGGATCACCCTATCTCGAGCCCTTGTATGTAAAGAAAAAGCCTTCTGGTGACCTATTTACAACTACTGTGAATTTCACAATAGAAATTCACCAATCAATCCACCTGATCCCTTCTCCCCCAAAGCCTATTATTTTCCAGAGATTTTGCAAGTCAAATTTACATGATTGAAAGCCTTCTCTATATCCAACCTACAGAAAATATCAGCTTCCCTTGCCTCTTTTTACTGTCTAGACATTCTTTTTTGCAATAAGCACCGTGTTCATGATTTGTCTTGCTTAAATAAAAAACGTTTTTGAGTGTCCATGGCCAGCCAGTACATCACCTTTTTCAAGCTCTCTGGCAAAAGTTTGGAAATGATCCGTTAGAAGCTCCCTACTAAGATTGTTGGATTAAAGTTCCTCATTTCTTCTGTCCCTTTCTTCTAGCGAACTAATACTACGGATGCTTTAAAACTATTTTCGAACTTCCCAGGAAAAAAAATTAATAGCCGCCAACAATGCTTGTGAAATGCCATATTGAACCCATCTGGACTCGGCTTTTTCGCCTTTGCAACTTTTTATGATAATATTCACTTGTTCTATTGCGAAAGGTCTCTGTACTTTTCTCTATCATTCTCTGAGATTCTAGGCTAGTTAGTTTTGAAGGTTGGTCTCCAGTTCTCACTTTCCCTTTGAAGATTACTTTTAAAGTTCAAATTTTCCCTTCTGATTGCTATATGATCCTATTTTCATTGATTTCCGGTCTTAATTATATCTCATGTTAGCATTTGTGTTCTTGTAAAAGAATTTGGTGTTTTTATCCCGGCCTTAATTCACAAAACCTATATCTCTGTTCGGTAAATCTCTTCGAGCTTTTCAGCCTGCTGTAGTTCCATCCAGAATGTAGCTCTCTTTGGTCAACTTATCTTTCATTCAACTCCCCAGTCTCCAATTTCCTTGAAGCCTTCTAGTTCTTTGAGCTTGCGTAGAATCATTCTATATTTTTTCCAAGTTGCCAAATAGACTTGTTGCTCCACTCTTACAACTTTAGCTTTAGGTTCATTAACTCGTAGGCTAGTACATAGTTTGGAACCTCTTATATTGGAAGGAGTCACCAACCCTTTTACATAGTCTTGAACCTCTTAAATGGGAAGGAGTCCCACCAACCCTTTACTCTTCCCAAAAACCCTTTGAAGCACAAGTTGATTTGACTCAAATTTAACATAAGATCTTCTTTACTCCTATTTGCATACCGTGTTGTTTGACTTGATTGTAATTATCATCCCACACAACGTTGAATAAAAATCTGCCTAATCTTGAAACTAACACTGTACAACTTTCCATATGAAATATGTGCAAAAGAATCAAAACGAACCATACCGAATTTAATTAGGTATGGTATTTGTATGCCATCCTTTGCCCCATGGCCCATACTTTGAGATGCTCTTCAATGTCGTTCAAGAACCCATTTTTAACTATGAAAAGGATCAAGGGGCTGCAAACCTGAGATATTATTATGGTAAATACAACAACATACCTAGTGAGATATTATTATGGCAAGTGATGAACAAAAACCCGGAGCTATGGTTCAAATTTACCTCGATTCACCCCCTCATGAGGAGTTACCAAACACTTTGACCCTTTGTGCATTCCAATAATAAAGGATTAGTCAATCAAATAATAGTAAATGAGGCGGTTTGATAGTAAACAAATTGCGAGTCTGTTTGGAAACACGAATACTGAAAATATTTTGACTGAAATGTATAAAACCATACAAATTCTACTGACGAGCACTTTTATTACCAAGCACACGTGCAAGCAGGAATGGTGATCCAAGCATTCCTTAAATTTCTACTTCTCTAAGAAAAAAGATTGTCAAATAAAAATAGTAATATGTTGGTGTAGGGAGATTGCGTTGAAGGAAGCATTTCCTAGTTTATATCGCGGTTCTTGCTTGAGAGAGATGACAGTCCAACAAATTTGTAGGTCTAATGAAGCTGGGATTTAAGATTCAGAAGGAACCTTCATGATTGGGAGATGGTGGAATTTCACAATTTGTTAGAGCTTTTATATGGGCCAGACACATCAAACACCTTGTTGGATGCACGGAGGTGGCAGGAGAGTGATGACAGCTTATTCACTGGTAGCTCTTTTATAAGAGGTTGCTAGTGAGAGAGGAATGTGCCTTTCCTTATGACTCTGCTTGGATCCCTAGAGCACCAAGTAAGGTGTGCTTCTTTGTATGGTTAGCGGGCTAGGGATGTGATATCAACAACGGAGAATCTGAGATGAAGAAAATCACTCATGTCAAAACATGTTACCTTCTCAAAAAAAAAAAAGAAGAAGAAAGTAATACGTGCAAAGCATGGACGACAAGTTCTATAAAATACCCCCCTGTTCCATAAAACATAAAATATAATCACCCAGTAAATCTTTTTTTGGTGTATTTCTACTTATTTCTCCTCCTTCCTGAAGGTTCAGTTATTTATTCCATTTTAGCAATATAAAAGCTATTTATTCTCGTTTTCTCCATTCCAAAATGTAACAACAAGAAGAACAACATACCCTGTGTATTCCCACATAGTGGGGTCTGGGTAGGGTAAAATGTACGCAGTCCATACCATTACCTCCGAAGAAGTAGAGAGTCTGTTTCTGATAGACTCCCGGCCCAAGACCAAAGACAGTAAACAAAGTCGAAATAAAACATGAAACAAGATGGATTAACAGGAAATAACAATCACAAAGTAGTACTCTACACTATCAAACCGGGCTCACACCCCTCATCCCAACCCTCCAATGACTACTCGCAAAGCGTTACCAAAGCAATCCTATCTACTAGCTATGCCCCACCCACCCGCACTAGCCCTCTAACCTAATTCGAGTCTTCCACAACTTCCTATCTAGGGTCATGTCCTAAGTAAGCTGTAACTGATCCATATCACGTCTAATCACCTCCCTTCAGTATTTCTTCGGCCTACCTCTACCCGTCCTGAAACCATCCAAAGCTAACCTCTCACACCTACGAATCCTCATCACATGCCCAAACCACTCAACCTCACTTCTCGCTACTTGTCCTCCACCGAAGCCACACCCACATTCCAAAATATAAACAAATATATATCTCAAATAACAAAAGATAAGAAGATGTTCTGTACAGGGAGTAAAGGGGAAATGTATCATATGTTTGTATTTTTGGTGTAAAGAGGAAGGTATAGAGGAGGTAGAACAACTAGTAGATATGCTAGGATCCTTGTAATTAGATTTGCTATTCTTTGGGATCCCTTTTTGGAGGTCTCCAGCATTATCGGATAATGCTGAGGAATACAACATTATCAATTTCAAAAAAAAGAAAATAATAGATGAAAAGATGTGGCAATAGCACCCAAGTGGTCAATAAAGTTTGTTGAAAACCATGAAGTGTTCGGTTCAAATCTAGCGGAGGCATAAAACTAGTTGATTTCTTCCCATCTTGTCCAAGTCTTGGTGGATAGAGTTTCCTTGTACGGGGGAGAAGTAGCACGGGGGAGAAGTAGCACATACTTATCAAGGAGCGTGCAAGCAGCAAAGTGGTCCGGACACCATAGTCTTAAGAAAAGATGAGGTTATATTTTTGAATGTGAAAAAGTCAAGTAAATTGTTAATAGGGTCATTCATTTTAATAAAGTGATAAATTTCATCAAAGAGCGGCAAGAAGTATACCAAAGAAGTAGAAAACCTTAAAAGAAGACATGGTTTTCCACGAATTAACACCCAATCATCTATGCATGTAGGAATCTTTGAGAGAGTCCTATAAAGTCTAAACACATCTTACCATATCAATATACAAGTCTATTTTTTTTTAAAACCCAAGGATACAGTTGTGAGAGCTTATAAAACAAGTTTTGTTCAAGAAAGGTTGTAATGTAATGATGTGTTTGGGTTGGTCTAGTGGGTGAGGAATCAGAATGTCAGCCTAGAGGTCAACTGCAACATTTGATATGAACCTATCTACTCCATCCTTGGTGAGCACTAGGCAGAATTATCTTGCAAACTTCTACATGCGGGCTGAAGGTGCTGCCTGGTGAACTAGATGACCAGTTTTGAGGTGTGTGCAATCCGAACATAGTAAAATAAGAAACCATTAGGACTACTAGATAAACGAAAAAGGTCATATTTGCCCCTGTACTCTCAGAAAAGGTTCATATTTGTTCATTCCTTCCATAAGGGAAGTTCTCATTCGGCTCTTAATTATCGAAAGAAGACCTTCGTCATACTTTTTTGATATATTTGCCCTTGCCATCCAAATTTGGTCACATATTTCCCTTTGGCTGCTAAGTCCTATCTCACCACTTTCATTATCTTATGTGGTGCCTATGCATATATTTTTAGCATAATTAAAATATTATTTTCTATTTAAATTTCTACTCGACCCACCCAATTGTAAAAACCCATCTCCTAAATCCTTCCCACTGCATCACTATTCCCAGGAGATTATGTTTGCGAGAGACTGCTACAGGAAGCTAATAACGAAGTGAAGGTCAATAATTGTAAACTAGCAAGTAAAGAATTGAAGGAAATAAAATGATTGATTAACTTTAAGGGATGGAAAATCCATCGATTAGATGCATCGAATGTTTTCAGAAAACAGAGAAAGCAGAGGAAGAAGAAGCCGAGGAAATATGAAAGAACATGGTGATGGGACAGAGCATAAAGGTTGTGGGCAAATTTTTATACGAAAATTATGGGAACTAAATGATTTATAAAGTGATGGAACAGCCATTGCAGCGTTGGTCATGGCAGCAACATCTCGCTATTAAAGAAAGAAACCAAAAAAAAAAAAACTTCAAGTTGTGTGCATGCATTAATCTGAAGACTTTTTTTGGTACTTTAATTAGTCGAGCATAATCACCATTTTTGGGAAAATAACATTCATATAATCTCCTGGGAAAAGTGACGCAGTGGGAAGTTGGGTTAGATGGGTCTTTATAATTGGGTGATTCGGTTTTTAACAATTGGTGGGTGGAAATTTAAATAGAAAATAAATTTTAATTATGCGAGAAGGATATCCACTTTGTTTTGTGTTCTTTCAGTCCCTTCACTTCACAATTGAATCATCATGTTATGTGTTCTGCAGGGGCTGTAGCTGTTCTCCTTCTACTAGCTGTTGGATTGCTTTGTGCATATGAACTTTGTGCTGTGTATGTCACAGCTGGTGTTAGGGCATCTGAAAGATACTCACCATCAGGGTTCTTCTTTGGTGTATCGGCAATCTCCCTTGCAATCAATATGCTATTTATTTGCAGGATGGTCTTCAATGGTATGTTATGATGTCTCATGAACTCTGTATGTGTTTTTTGAAGATTGATCAGCAGCTTCTTGTGAGCATCTTTGCTTTATTTTTTGGCTCAAAGTAGGACAAATATTTAGGGAAATTTGTTGGTTATTGTTTCCTATTCAGGGGTCTATTCAAATCTTTACGGGAATCGTCACTCTTGTTCTCCTTCTTGTTTTTACTCCCTTCTTAATTCTCTTTCTACCAATCCTGGCAGGGAACGGCTTAGATGTTGATGAGTACGTACGGAGGGCATATAAATTTGCTTATTCTGATTGTATTGAAGTGGGTCCTGTTGCTTGCTTACAAGAGCCACCTGATCCCAATGAGTTATATCCTCGACAATCTAGAAGGTAAGCTATACATTGCTTGCTTTTAAGTGATGCTGCTTTATTTTAGCTATGGTTTCTTTTTTCATTATAATTTTCTCTTCTCAAGATCAGCCTCATTAAAATCTTATATTCCTGATGAGGTTCTACCGCATGCATCTTAGAATAAGAAGAATTGTTCCTCTATGCTAGCTTAGAATAGTTGTACCGAGTGAAAACTTCTTTCTTAGGATGACTAGTATAAAGATCTTCTTCATCGATAACAAGTCTTTCGTTTCTTCATGAAGGAAGAGAACCGGAACTTGATGTGAGGAAAGTCAGTCTATAAAGACAGATTGATTCTCTGTCTTCTCTTCTGCCTATCGCTTTATCTAAGCTCAGCTCCAGTTAACCCAATCAAAGAATCAGCTAAGGCTCTATATCATTAATATGGCCATATTGCACCCAAACTAACAAAGTAATACATTTGTATTCATCTTAGGACTTGGATCGAGGGATCATTTGATTCCGAAACATAAAGTACCAAGACTATAACCCCATGCCCCCGCCTTATACAATTTTTTTTTTGTTCTCAATAGTTATATTTTTTTCTTCCATATGGACCACCGGATCGGTGTTGGGATGGAGTTCCATACCTTCATGCTGTTTCCCTTGGTTTCTGTGCCAACATTGTAATAATTATACTGTTAATTGTGGTCGAGTCGTAGTCTGTAAGTAGGAGGGTTAGGCGTAGCTTGGTTGGTAGTTCTAGATTTGGGGGAGGGGGGTCTTTGGTTGGGTAATTGCACTTCTTTTTTGTGGATGATGCTTCTCTGTTATTTTATCATTTTGCTCGCCTTTTGGTCTACGGTCCTTCGTC
>JAPEIP010000075.1:621-18540 GCA_026120095.1 Capsicum chinense
AAAATGAATACTTATTTATCTGATGAAATGGTAGATAAATTTAAAATACTTGTTTTGTATGTACTTAAGGATATAGAAATTGTAGATATAAGAAAAATTATATTGGAAAAAATATTTGATAAATATTTTATGACTAAAATAAGTTACATACCTCACCTACCTAGCTACTCTTATAGATACTTACATACCAAATGTACACATCAACCATGATAAATTATGAATATTGGAAAATGGATATGAAAAATATACAATTAATAGAAAAACTAATGAAAACAAATTTAGAAGAATATATGAGAACCAAAGATATAAAATATATAGAATACCTTAGTAAAAATATAGAGGAATTAATAAGATTAAAAAAAACAACTAAAGAATATTATGAAAAAGCATTTAATTAATCCACCTAAATGACAAATAATTTTGAAGTGCTAGTTTTATATATACTTAGAGATATAGAAATTATAGACGTAAAGAAAATAGTATGGGAAAAAGTATTTAACATCGAAGATGAAGAGTTAGATATAAATCAGACAGAAGAGGAGTTAGGAGAAATATACTTAAGTGATGACAATCACTATTACTATCTAGATAATTATTCTGATGGATATTATACAGATTAAGAAATTTTAGAATATATTCAAAGAGTTAGAGAAAAATAAAGTTGGCTATACGAAGAAATTAATTATACAAACCAGCTTAGAAAAGGAAGAGAACAATTAAAAGAAAGATTAATTTGGATAAATAAAACCATAAAACAACTAGAATTAAAAGACAGTTTAGAATATGATTTAGACATGGAATTATTTATTGACGAAAAAGACAGGATAATTAATGAAATCGATAACCTAGAATTTAATATCAGATATAGTACAATTAGAATAAATTATTACAAAGAAATTTGCAGTATCACAACTACTTTAGGATAAAATGATTGACTATGAGTATTTAAAATATTGGAGACAAGATATGAAAGAAAAAAGATTAGCAGAAATACTTATGAAAGAAAATTTAATAGAATATTTAGAATACCTCCAAAATAATATAAAAGAATTACAAAGAATAAGAGAAAAAACTAAAGAATATTACAGTAAAACATTTAATCAAATACCATCTAATCACCCTCCAAGATATGAACATTAATAAAATTAAAATAAATACACTAAAAATAAAAATATTTAGAGAAGTTAAAAAATATCCACGCTCAAATAAAAATAGATTCATTAGAGCTATAATAGATTTATTTCTCTATTTGTTTACCCAAGTTAAATTGGTTTTGGGTAGTGCGATTAGCTTGTTGTAACCTTGCAATTTTTGGGTTATATAGTTTGTGTTTGGTTCTTGGATATTTGTAGCTCTGGGGTTAAGGTTTAGGTCTTTACTTTTTATGTCATTTATTTCTTTATTAATTATTCTTTTTATTACTAGTGGTATACTAGCTCTTCTTTTTGCATATCTACGGTCTATTACATGTTGTTTTTGGCTTATTACGTAGTATTCTTTCTTTTTTCTACTAAATATATTTTTTATTGTTGGTATTTTAAATATTTTTTCTACACTTAAGTCTAATGGGAGAAAAATCAATTTCACGAGGTTGGCACTTAAACAAATATTTTAAAATTTTATAAACAAAACCGACATCTCAAGATCGATTTTTACAACGTCAAAAACCAAAAAAAAAAAAAAGTAAATTAACCTCCTAAGATCAATTTCTTTTCTGGAGATTTATTTTTTTAATATGTTTTTAGTTTTGCACATGACCTCAGGGGGTCAATGTTTAATTACTGAATTACTATTTATTTTCTTTATAAAAACTAGCCGCCGATAGAAATGTATTCTACCAGAATAAAGAGGAAATTTGAATCCCAAATGGTACATTTTATTATTTTGCAATTGAAAATTGACATCATGAGATCGGCACTTTTCCAAAAAAAAAATAAAAAAAATCGACTTTCTGAAATTAGTTTTTTTGCTTAAAAAATATTTCTTTATAAAAAAATCGTGTCCGGACAAAAATGTAGACCTCATATAACAACATCAGATTAGCAAAGATTGTCAACAGTACAAATCAGATCTCGTTAAAGGCAAGTGAAATACATATCTACGCAACACAAATTTAACGAATCGAGGTGAAGCAACTTAGAAATGTTAGTCTAGATGCACATGAGAGGGATATCTCAAGTCAAATTTTAGATCATGAGTGAAGGAGTATTTAATACCACTCAACAAACTTTCTTGGCTGAAATCTAATACAAAATCAAACTATATGGAGGTTCAGTAAAAAAAATTACCTAAAAGTAGGGAAAGATTTCTCGAGTGCTTAGATTATCGAGACTTTTCCATCGGAAAGGATCTAGAGTTCTCTATTATCAAAGGGTTCTTGAACCCATCTACTTTTAAGCAATTATAAGAGCGCGGAGTTGGACTCCCCCAAATAGATGAATATGAGATTGACAATGAAATCGAGCACGCTAGCAATTAAAATTTGAAAAATTAAGGCTAACGGGACAAACTCCTAATTCTAATAGGTCGTCACTTGAGCCTTTGTAGTAATGCAAGTCTACAAGCCGCTTAACATGAAAATAAATCTTAAATCAATTTTTTGTCTTATTAGCTACTTTTTTACTTGGAATTTATTTGGGAAAAAATTCTTGAACTAGTTAGATTACGTTAACTCCTTAGAGAAACTGAACGGTAACTTAACTAATATACTGATGGAGAAAAAATTCATAACTAGTAATATTTATGTTTAATTGAATCCAATATTCTATTTAGAATTATATTAATTATTGTACATTGTGGATGTTGAGATGATGTTGTAATTCATTCATTGGACCCGATTGATTCACCTATTTCATCTGATTAATAAATTACAGTCGCCTACTCAGTACATGATTTGGACTTGCTGAAACGTGTTGATTTCATCCAAATCATTAGTAGATTATTCTAAATATTATTTTATTGCTTTTGTATTTTATTCCTTTTATACATCCTGGATAAATATTTTGTGTATCCTTATTTAGGCTAGTATCCTATCTTATTTAGGAGTTTATTATTCTTTACCTTATTTAGGAGTCCTTAGGTGTTTGTATTTCTTTTCTTTTGGTTTTGCTTTAATTCTGTTTAATTGTATATCTATAATATATTAAAAGTGTGAAGACCCTTCAAAAAGTGATTTGAACTTTTTGTCCTTAATTAAAAGATCCTTCTTTATACAAAACTGTCTTTTCACTATTTTCTTCAATTTATTATTTAAGTATTATTTATTAACTAGACTCCTAAAATATATGAGATTCCTAAAATATATGGAAAGAGAATCAATTAATATTTTTCTTTGTACTGATCAATTAAAAAAATACTCCTAAAATACGATAGAAAAATACTCCATAGAAATTTCTATATATTGACCTCTTTATCATATTATTTTTTCTACACAAACTTTTCAATTAATTTCTTCCAATAATTTAGCCTCGAAGAATTCTCAAATTTCAAATGAAGACCATCACCACTATTGTTCTTAAGCTAGATTTGCATGGTGAAGAACATGCTAGAAAAGTTGAACGATCCATTCGTCAATTTAAAGGTAATTCATTTTAATTAATTAAACATCATTATGTGTAGATTATTTAATAAGAAATTTTTGGTAAAGATTAGGCTTAATCAAAAGATGAATGTCAATTGGCTTAACAAATTTTTTGGTAAAGGTTAGTTTTAATTAAATAAATTGTCCAAAAGATGTTGAATTTAATTATTGTATTTATCTTTATTATTTAAACAAATATCCTATTTAGTGTAATATTTAAACTCAATAAAGTGAGGTACACGCACGAGGCACGTACACTTAAACTAGTATACAAAAATATTGTACAAAAAACTGATCAATCAAGAAAAGGAGAAGAAATTTTTCACAAATTCTCTGTCTCTCTTTTTCACAATTCATTCAATTTCTTTCAATTCTTACATGGTATCAGAGCAAGGTTGATTCAAACATCTTATCTCAAATTCTCATCTTTATGTCTTATTCAATCATCTTATCTCAATTTTTCATCAAGTTCAATACCTAAAATAATTTAATTTGTGCTTACCGTAAGAAATCAAGGCATACAATGGATAAATATTATAAAATTTATGGGTGTCTTGCTAATTTTAAATTTACAAAGCAGTGAAAATTTCAAGAAAAAGTTTAAGTCAACAACAGTTTCAACACTGTTAAAGAGCAGGTTGGTAGAAGTGTTCCAAACACTAGGTTTTTGACTTAAAATGTTGTGGGGCGACTGTTGGAGCTTCTTCAGCAATTGAATATTGTAAACAGGGTAAAAATACTCAAGTTTATGCCAATATAAGGGTTGCAGGTAAAGCTAAACTTTTCAATTCTTATGGACACCTAGTAAACATTGACAATAATTCTTTGATATTAGTTAGAGGAGATTCTCAGCATATGAATCACGGTAAATCAATCCTTTTAAATTTTAAGGTTTTGACTAGTGCACTCATGATGAATCTTCTCAATTCATACAAAGTAAAGGTAACTCACTATGGAACAGTCTGTGCACTGCCAAATCTTGTTTTAGAGAATGTTTTATATATACCTTCTTTCAAGTACAATCTCTTGTCAACACAGAAATTGTGTAGGCATCTCAACAATTATGTGCTATTCATTCCTGTTTCTTGTTTTATGTTTGAAGTACCCATTAGAAATTTGTACAGAAAAAGGTGGACACTACATACTCAAATCAACCCAGTCAAATACTCTTCCAAATGCTCAAGTTAATAAAATCTCAAGCCCTAGTTTAGGTTCTAATTCAGATTCTTATAATAAGAGTTTCAGTTCTAATTTAGTTTTTTGTTAATATTTTGCCTTGTTTTATTCCAAAATAAAGGAGATTGTGGCATTACAGATTAAGGCATATGTCGTTGAATAATATGAAAAACGTTCCTTTTCATTTAATTTCTTCTTGTCAAAATTTGAGACTCCATGTGTGATTTTTCCAAAGGCAAGACAAGCCAACTTCCTTTTTCAACAAGCAACATCTCAATAAAAAATATTTTTGATTTGATACATATTGACATTTGGGGACCATATAAAAAACCAGATCATGATGGGTATAAATTCTTTCTTACCATTGTGGATGGTTTTAGTAGAGGAGCATGGACTTTCCTATTAAGCAATAAATCAAATGCTTTCACATTCCTCAAATCATTTCTAGCTATGATCAAAAGACAATTTCAAACCAAAGTCAAAATACTAAGATTTGTCAATGCACTTGAGTTAGAAAGTGGCACAACACAGTCAAAATATTTTGTTTCTAAAGGAATTCAACATCAAACCTCATGTGTGTCTACTCCACAACAAAATGGTGTGGTTGAAAGAAAACATAGGCATTTGCTAGAAATACCTATGTTCTTTTGTACAAGTCACATCTACCCATTCAATATTGGGGTGAATGTCTTTTGACTCCAAAGTATCTAATCAATAGATTTCCTTCAAAAATTCTTAATGGTAAAACTCCTTTTGAAGTACTTTTTAAGACCATACCTAACTATTCTAATCTCAAATATTTTGGATGCCTATATTTTATTTTCACTCTATTCTCTCAAATGTCTAAGTTGGCACCAAGGGACACTGCATGTGTCTCTTTAGGATATTCATATGGAAAGAAAGGTTATAAAGTTTTGGTTCTTGAAAAAATCATAGTTTCTAGAGATGTTGTGTTTCATGAAAATATCTTTTCTTTTGGTTCTTCTAAATCTAATGATTCCTACTTTCCAGTTCATGCATCAATCCCAACTGCTGATCCTGATGATAATGTTGATGCTAAATCAAAGAATCTCATCTCCCTCAATTAACACTTCTACTTTACCCCCTTCATTTACCACTGTGGACTAGGTCCATCTTTCTGTTCCTTCTACTGTCATGAACCAGGTAAAACCACATGTTCCTTTTGCTATCATGGATCAGGTACATTCAGCTGTTCCATACACAAATAATATTTCCTCACTTAGGAGGTCAACTCGGGAACACAAAATTCCTAGTCATTAGAAGATTATATTTATAATTCTATGCACTTGGCTAATGTTAGCTCTTCTTGTTTATCATTGCTATCTCACCAGGCCACTCTTTCTTTCTGTCACAACTTTATCTTCCAATAATCAACATATGTTGAATTCCTTGTATAATATTCAATAACCTATCAAATTATAATCAAGTTGTGTTGCACAAAGGTTGAAAAGAAGCTATGGAAAAAGAGCTTCAGACTTTTGAGTGGAACAGCACTTGGGACATGGTCCAACTACCTCCGGTAAAAAAGCTTTACCTTGTAAGTGGATTTATACAGTAAAACAATGAAGTGATGGCAACATTGAAAGGTTAAAATCTAGGTTAGTGATCAGAGAAGACATTCAAAGGGAACGTATTAATTTTAATGAGATGTTTTCTCCAATTTTCAAAATAACTATAATCCAATGTCTTTTAGCTACGACTTAAAAAAGAGGTTGGTGGATCAATCAATTAGATGTTAATAACACATTTTTACATGGAGATCTCCATGAGGAAGTCTACATGAAGTTCCTTGACTGGAAAACTCCACCATCACCATCTCATGTTTGTAAGCTTAAGAAGTTTAAATATGGACTTCGTCAGGACTCTAAGAAATGGTACCAAAGCTCACGACTAATCATAATTTCAAAGGGTTCACTTACTCTCATAACGATTATTCCCCACCTGTGAAGAAATCTCATTCATCTTTTTCAATAGTGGCAGTATATGTTGATGACATTGTTTTGACAAGTAATGACAATTCAGAATTGGACGCATTGAAGTTATTTCTAGAAGAGGAGTTTAAAATAAAAGATTTGGGGATTTACATTTTTTTCTTAGGCATGGAGGTGTAGAGGGAACCTCATGGCATCATACTTTCACTATGAAAATTCATAATTAATCTCCTATAGTAAAGCTAAGTTTTAATGATGGAGATGCTATTCCGAATCCTATGGTATATAGAAATCTCCTTGGTAAATTGAATTATCTTACTCACACAAGGCTGGATCTTGCCTTCACTATCCAACATATTATCCATTTCATGCAAGATCCTCGTGTACCCTATCTCACTGCCACATTATGTGTTCTTCGTTACTTGTCCAAGGAATCAGGTTTGGGCCTTTTCTCAACGCCTCTTCTTCTTTTGAGTTGCTTGCGTTTTGTAATTCAGATTGGAGAACATGTTCGAATTTAAGAAAATCCATTAGTGGATTTTATATATCACTTGGGGGCTCTCCAATCCCTTGGAAGTCAAAGAAGCAAACATCTATTTCTCTTAGCTTCGCCGAGGTTGAGTATCATTCTATGAGGCATATGGTTTCCAAACTCACATGGTTGGTCCGTCTCTTCCAATACCTCTCAATTCTAATATCATTATCTGTGTCTCTTCATTCAGAAAGTCAGGCAACAATACATATTGATAAGAACCCCGTGTTTCAGAACAGAAGCATGTTGAGATTGATTACTATTTCATTTGACAAAAGTTTTTGGATGGACTTATTTAACTTTCATTTTTTCCATCTTCCTCTCACCTAGCTAATCTATTCATAAAATCACTAATCGGTCCTCTTCATCATAGTGATTTGGGCAAGTTGGATGTCCGTTCATTCCTTCAGCTTGAGGGGGGTGTTGAGATAATGCTGTAAATCGTTCATTGGACTGAATTGGTTCACCTATTTCATCTGATTGATAAATTACAGTTGCTTGCTCAGTACATGATTTGGACTTGCTTTAACGTGTTGATTTCGTCAAAATCAACAGGAGATCATTGTAAATAATACTTTATTCCTTTTGTACATCCTAGGTAAATATTTTGTATATCCTTATTTAGGCAAGTATCCTATCTTATTTAGGAGTGTATTATTCTTTACCTTATTTAGGAGTACTTAGGTGTTTAGGTTTCTTTTCTTTTGGTTTTGCTTTAATTCCGTTTACTTGTATCTATACAAAAATATTGTACAGAACATCGATCAATCAAGAAAAGGAGAAGAAATTTTCTATAATCTTTTTGTCTTTCTTTTCCACAATTCATTCAATTTCTTTCAATTCTTACAGTGGATTAAGACGCATTCATTCGATCTACATATAAGTACACTGATGAATTATTTTTACTTTTTGACTTGATTAATGGTGAGGTGGTAGATCATTTATTAATGATATTAATACTAGTTTTAACAGAATAAAACCATCATTTACTTAGTTATAAGATGAAGAGTAAGATGTCACATTTGTCGTTCCTTTTGTTGACTATTTTAAAAGAAATATTATTTTATGTCATTTAATTCTAACAGTATTATTTGTGTAGATAATAACACAAAAATGAGATACATAATAAAAATTTTACATGAGTTTGCCCCTAATGGTGTAGGGGATTGGAATATAGTGGAGTCACATATATGCAGCACATAAGTAGACTGAATAACTTAGAATATTGTCAAATTATAACAAAATCCTTATCAAAGTCACGTGTTTTTATTTTGTATCAATAAATTCTCTCAAATTATATTTTTTTTGGTAACTAAAACAATTTATTTACCAAGTAACACGAAAAACAAAAACCTACAATGATGGACATTCCCAACATTACATCCAGTAACTACACATTGAACAAAAGCACCATAGTTAACGAAGCTAAGCTAAGGGTAGCTTTTAAGCATATCTAATCAATGCCTTAAACTGTGCACAGTAGACTCCCTATAATGAATAGCTTGAACATTGACCTCACTAAAGCATAAACATTTCGTTGTTATTGTCCCTTGAAGATCCTGATATTTCTTTCATGCCAAAGGAAATAATACAAAAAGCTAAGGATGGCCAATAAAGATTAGCTTGAGACAACCACCCTAAAATTAACAGCCACGCCTCAGTTGAGAAAGGACACTGAAAGAACAAGTGGTCTAAGCATTCATAACTACTCTAACAAAGAAAACACAGGGCACATCAGGGATAGAACACCACCTTACTAGCTTGTCTACAGTTTGCAGCCTTCTCCACATAGCTAGGAACAAAAATTTTCATCTAGCGGCTCCAAAGTTGTTGCATATTATCCTCCCCAACTCCACTTTTATGTATATTCCTCTTAGATTTTGATATACAATCTTAGTACTGGATTTAGTCATAGGATACACATCAAGTTTTGTATAATCAACAACAGTGGCGGAGCCAGGTTTTTTGTCACGGGTGTTCATATTTTAAATAAATTTTCATTTTTTCTAAGAAAAATAAATAAAATGTTGGAGTTGGGGATTGAACCCACGCATCCGGGGTGAAATTGCACACCATTGGCCGCTAGGCTATTGCTGCTTTCTATGACAAGGTGTAACACCCCGTATTTCGGGCTAAAGCGAAAACCGTCATTTCTATGCGTAGATGATCCAAAAGCCATAAATCCTATGCAAATTTTCATGTTAAATCAATTATGTAGAGTGGAAAATTGAATGAGCTTTCCATCGATATAAGATTCTCCCAAATCCGATACCCGGGAAAGATGTTATGGCTAATTTAAGTCCTAGTCGTAAAACATCATCATTTTAGTGTTTGGCGCATCGCGGAGGGGGTTTATTTAACAATTGTCAAATTCCAGTAGCCTAGCGTGATTGTGGCACATCGCGCTGAAGTTCTAGGTCCCAACCAGTGGGACAACGCGACGGCTTTGCATCGCGGTGACCCTAAAAATCCCATTTGTCAATTTCCAGTGAGCCACAGCGATAGTGGCGCGCCGCAGTGATTGATAAAATCGGGCTCCCAATTATATTTTATTCCGTCTCATTAAGGGTATATTGGGTATTTTTCACCCCCTTACCAGCTTAAATACGAGATTATACTCTCAAGTGACCACATTATTCATATTTTCATCTAAAATTCACAAGAACACTCTCTAGGGTTTCAAACTAAAAACCCAAATAACTCAAGATTTAACTGTGGGTTTTCAAGATTGATTGAAGATTTGGAATCCCCAAATCGTAGGCTTCAAGAATCATTCGCTAAATTCCTAAATTGAGGTACGTGGGGTTTTCCTAAAAATTCATGGGCAAAGAAACATTCTTTAATTCATACTAAAGATTTAGAAATCATGATTTTACGGGAAGGGTTGAATTTTACCATTACTAGCATGTTTTAGAAGCTTTAATTAATATTATTTGTTCTTTCGGCGTTTCCCCAAATTGAGTTGAAATTCTATATATATGTATGCATGTGTTTAAGGATGAATATTCAATTGAGAGCATGAATTATAATGAAATCCCTCTCTTGTTATGATTTTTCTTTACTTATGTTGATAAATGTTGAATATACATATAATGAAAGAGTGTATAGTTTTGCCAAAAGCACATGACCACCATATGTTTGAAGAATTCTTGCATAGTTTTGACTTATGTTTCAGAACATGAAATCTCTTATACTATTTGCATACTTGGGTGGTCTAAATTGAGTTTTGATGAAAGAATCATGCGTGGCGCATTATGGCTCAGAAATAGGACTTGCAAGTCTTGGTGTGACGACACTAACTCAGATAATGCCATGTTAATTCAGAACAAAATAGAATGTATGTTTGAAATTAGATTTTTAGATTTTGAAACTAGAATGATGCATGTTTCAGAACGGACTAAAATTGTGCATAAAGAGAGCTTAGGTGGTTCCCCGAAAAAGGCATGAGTTCAGACAACTCATTTCCCAAAATCGTGATTTGTTGATCCAGGTATATTATTATGCACTAGCCTAGTGCCCTGTGGTGTATCAGACTCAGACACTCCAACCCTTCCAGCACACTTGCGTTGGGGGCTTCCCCGCTGAGTCAATGGTGGATTCCATATAGCCCGTGGAATATCAAACTTGTAGGGGAGGTCCACCTAACTCAGAAGTAATACAAAGATCAGAAATTTGCATTGACCGAAAGGTTTTATGATTATCAAAAATTCCCATGTGTTTTGGAATTTATATCCTATATGATATTTTATGATTAGCTCTCAATTATTTTATTTATATTAAAAGCTTTATTTTGGATTGCTCTGCATATCAGTACATTTGTATTGACCCCTACCTTCCAGGTTCTGAGGCACAGTCTAGGGGTCCTGATAAGCTGTAGATTTCTTTAGACATAAGTGCAGAGTCCAATCGCTGAGCCTTCTATATTTCAGAAGGCCTGTTTATTTCCATACATTTATTATTAGTTCTAGTTTTGGTCTACTGGGTCCTTGTCCTTGTTTTCAAAAAGTTGTTTTAGTCATTGTAGACACCTAATTTTGTCCCTCCCGAAGTTGAATTTTGATCATTTTTTACTAATCTTACCATGTACCCTCACCCATTCTATACTTTCCCCACAAGAAAATAAATACAACAAATCCTAACAAATTAAATCGCCAATCCCAAAATATTCCCTTATTCTAACTAATTTTTACACCTTATCCACACCCTACCCTTACCCTATCTAACCCACTCTCCCCCACCCTTACATTTTTTATTCCTTTTAACCAAAATACACAAAAAAATATAAAAAAGGGGGGCATTCATAGATTCTCTCATAGGAAATTCCACTCACACCTTCTACAATATACCATCACATATATACACCATAGGCATATAGACAACTCTAAACGAGAGGGAACCCTCTCAGAATAACAATTGACAACACTCATCCTCACAACACATAACAAGATATACATATACACAGACCAAAACTTCATCATATGGATCATTTTCCTTTTCCTTTTTTGAATCCCATCAGATGCACCAAAAAATGGCACACACCAAAATATTTGAGAGAGAGAGTCCAAAGAGAGAGAGAGTAATGGAGAAAAAGAGAGAACAAGATCGGGGTGGGAGATATTTGAGAAAAATAGAGAATAGGGAGGGAGATATTATAGAAAAACAGGGAAGAAACATGCAAAAGGAAATTTGGATGAGTTTTCACTGAAAAAATTTGTCGCCGCCAGTCGCGTTCTCGATTCCAGCTACCGCTGAGCTTGCCGAAGCTCCAGTGAAGCTGTCAGTCCTATCCCATCCTAAAACGTTGAAAAAATAATAAAAAATAGTTGGTTAATCAATCCCAACTCCAAAAACTCATCGATAAAACCATCAGGTTTGGGTAGAACAGATCTCGGGGTTAAAATCTCCAATTTAAGGTAAAATTTGACTCGATTTTGGCCGTTTGGTTAAGGTTCGATGAGGTCAAGTTTGTGAGCTCCGGTAAGTAGCGAAACCCGAGGTCAAAATAGTTCACAAATTTCAGTTTAAATAATTGGTCTTTTGGGTATGTTCGTTTCTTTGGGTTTGATCGAGTTGTCGGGTCCATGTTGAGTTTGTTGAATTGAGGTCTTGGATCATGAGCTTCGAATCCGTTGCTAAGTGTTCAGAATAAAACTGAGGTCTATTTTTCATCCCATTTTTTGATTAATCTTTATCATTTGATACCTTATGTGGCGAATCGATAATGTGTGGATCTTGCTTTGTTTGATTTGGTGTTGTTTGGATCATGAATGTTGATTAATTAGCCACTTGAATTGGTTAATTGGTTGATAATGACTTGAATTCATTTGAGGTAAATGAAATTGGGACGGGAGTTGAAAGTTGATAAAGTGTATATTGTCGTTTTGATTCATTAATGTTAATTGAACTTAATAGTATCATGATAGGTCAATTGGTTTAGGCAAACATAGGTTAGGTAGGCAAAGTTTAGAATTTGTGGCTTTGGTTAGATGTTGGAAATTTCGTGGAATGTTTAAAATTTTGTTGAATAGTTTAATTTTCTTGGACTAAAAATGTATTCATTTAGCCGAGGAATGCCTCGAGGGATTTGTATTGATTTATCCGGGGAATGCCCCGAAGTATTTTGTACCCGGAGGACGTTCGTGAAGAATGCCCGAGGCGGCGGGTGGAGCTTAGTTTAGGATTAGTTTAGAATAGAATAGGCTTACATGTTTGCATTTCTCATTATTCGGGACTGTATAATTAGAATCAACACTACATTTTGAATTTGTTTTGTTTCGTGTGTTTGATTGGTTGTTTTATGTGTTTTGTGTGGTTTATCCATTTGTAATGTCAAATTAGCCGATATGCTCACCAAGCGACCGTATTCGAACCACGGGATCGAGTGGTGCCTAACACCTTCCCCTCGGTCAACAAATTTCCTTAGCCAGAATCTCTGTTTGCAAACCAGTTATTTAAAGAGTCAAATCATTTTGAAAAGGATTTTCCAAAGGTGACTTGATACACCGAATTATGTCAAGTGGCGACTCTAAGTTTAAATATAAATAATATTTTTTCAAAATAATTTTTCATATTTTGTCACTCAATAATAAAAAACCCTTTTCGAACGTAAAGTTCAATCATTTTGGTGAAAAAGGGGTGTGACAGCTAAAGGGGTGTGACAGCTCTGGCGACTCTGCTGGGGATTTTTTAGAATTTGAGCTTATTTTGGAGTTGTATCGGCTTAGTTTGGCACTATAGGTGTATAGACATTTTGTTTGTATTGTTTTGTGTTATTGTTTATCATTGTTGAGTGCCTATGTGCTCTTTGTTTATAGTTTTTACTTTATGTGTTACCGCTTTATATCTGGCATCATGTGCATAACCTGAGTCTTTCTTTCTGCAACAAGTCCATATTACACGTGTGTACACGACCTATAGTTGAGTCACCCTTATTCTAGGATGGGGAGCCATTAGGTTGTATAGAGTAGGTGTCTAGCTAAAGCAAGCCACTATCAACCATACGCTCTCCTAAATTACCTTGTTAGTAAACCCCAACGTAGGTCATCCTTTAGGTCATGCTTATGTGCATCATATGGACACCTAGCGGTGTCCACTTGGTCCTTCATAGGAAACTCACCTTTAAAGCATCCCTACATGCTAAATGTTGCATCTCTGAGGGTAACATGGTCATTTGACAGAACGATTTGGGGAAAGCATGTGTTAGAAGTAAATTCTGTAGATAAGAAAGTGTTGAAAAAAAAGAAGGGAAGAAAAGAAAAGTGAGTCAAAAAAAAAAGAGTTTCGGAGTTTTTAGAGTTCTTTATGGCTTTTGCTTTTCACAATTCAAAAATTCAAAAAAAAACAAGATTTTTCTTTACCTTTCGCACTCATTGTCTGAAAAAAAAACATCAAAAGATTTTCTTTTGTTCCTTTACCCTACATTCATAATTCAAAAATTTTAAAAAGATTTTTTAAAGAAAAAATGTAAAAAAAATGGTACGACCTTTGTACATCTCATATAACGAAAATACCAAAAAGATTTCTTTTCTCTTTCATAGTTGTTGGTGTCAGTTTTGTGTGAAGTGTCTAATTGAAAACCCAAAAAGATTTTATTTTCATCCTTCGTCTGTAATCACATTTCTTAGGTCAATTCTTAGTTCGTTTTAATCCTTAATTGTCCAACCTGGACGAACTATGCACCCCTGATTCTCCTCTCTCGGGAGTGAGGTACATAGGTAACCTATTATGGGTTCGGGAATCTCATTTCAAAAATCCAAATATATTTTTCTTTACTCTTTATTTAGAGTAGGTGTCATATGCATCTTCAAAAGAAAACTACAAAAAGATTTTCTTTTAATAGGTTCAAGTTTCATTTTCGCATGAAATTCAAAAATCAAAAACCCAAAAAGATTTTTCTTTGGTAATCATAGGTTTCATTTTGTATAGGAAGTTTAAACCTAAAAAATGCAAAAATATTTTCATCAATTCTTTTGACAATTGGTTATTTTTGAAGTTTCAAGAAAAAGAAAAAGAAAGAAAAAAGAGTTTAATTGGCCATTTTGGCAAGACTTCACGAACTACGCACACCTGATTCTCCTCTTTCGGGGGTGAGATACGTAGGCACTCCTCTTGGGTTCGGTGGTCATGTAGGCATTCCTTTTGGGTTCGGTGATCTTTTCAAGAAAAAAAAGGTTTTAAAAATTGTTGAACTCTAACGCATTTGCTATCTCTTTTTCCAGTTAGTTTAAGGTGGTTGGTTTGTGGCATTTTGGCTGTTCCTCCATATTACTACTCCAAGTCATAGAGAAAGTTATGTCCAACAAAGATACCAAGTTGGTTGTCACTAATCAGATAGGGAGTTTGGGGAATGAGAATGTTGAAGCTAATGAAGAGATTCGGAAATTATGGCAGAAAATGATAGAAATACATCGAGCTTGGGCTAATGGGTTGTTGCCTCCTCCATTTCCCTCTGATAATCTGGAATATCTTTCTAGTTTGCCTCTAGTGTCACATGCACAAGTCCCTATTTTTGTCGACACGCCATAACATGCATCAGGACCTACTCTAGGGCAATAGTATCCAAAAACTTCTAATATTCATTTCCTCACTCCTCAATACAAAATTACCACATGCTCGGCTCTGCCTGCTATTCATGCTTTTGCAGCCACACTCCCGTCTGAAGCTCCTGCTTTTAATGTCAATCCAATGGTTGTGATTCCTTACTCTACAAGCGACCCTGTATTAAATATTTTTAGTGATCAGCATTATGCTTCTGAGCCCACATTTAAGTCGACTGGTCCTTATGACTGCACTCAACCGCTTGAATTTCCTCCTAACATTGAGAAGCCTGTTATGATAGAAGAACAAGAGGAAATGACCAGAAAATTGAGAAGTTTGGAACTGACTATGAAAAACTTGCAAGGACTTGGGGGGTTCCAAAGTGTTTCATATAAAGATCTGTGTATGTTTACAGGTGTACATCTTCCTCTTGGTTTTAAAATACTGAAGTTTGAGAAGTATGATGGACATGGCGATCCTTTAGCATATTTGAGACGCTATTGCAACCAGCTAAGGAGCGCTCGAGGGAAGGAAGAATTACTCATGGAATATTTTGGTGAGAGTCTTTCAGGTCTAGCTTCAAAATGGTTTGTTGACTAAGACATCGACAAGTGGAATAGCTAGGATGACTTGGCTAATGAATTCGTACAACAATTTCAATACAATATGGAGTTAATTCCTGATGAAAAATCCCTAACTAATAGGAAGAAAAAGAGTACTAAAAATTTCAGAGAGTATGCGATTAAATGGCATGAACAAGCTGCAAGGGCAAAACTGCCAATGAAAGAAATTAAGGTAGTAGAGGCGTTTATTCAAGTGCAGGATGAAACATATTATTAACACTTGTTACCTGCATTAGGCAAGCCATTTATTGAGGTCCTCAAATTAGGGGAGATGATAGAGGATGGAATTAAAACCAATTGCATTATGAGTTTTGCAACATTAAAAGCGACTACTCAAATAATTCAAAAAGGTTTAGGAAGTGTTGGAGGAAAGAAGAATAAGGAAGATGCATCTGCCATTGTAGTTGGACAATAGGTACGGGCAAGAGGACCACACCATCGTTACCCATGGTCTCAAACCCAATTTTATGCCCAAGATCCACAAAATCTTTCCCAAAATACATTATATTCCGTTCTCCCACCTCCATATTAAGTGTATAATGTGCAACCATATGTTCAACCCCCATCTTACCCACACTGGCGCACGCCAACTATGCCGAATTATCCTCCAACTCCACATACATACCGAAGCCCTTCTAGAACAGATTTTTAATTTAACCCAAACAATGAAATGAGACAGAAGTCAAGGGATAGTTTCACACCAATCGAAGAGTCATATGCCAGTTTATTTTAGAGATTGGTAAAGCGGGGCATGATCACTCCTCTCCTTAGGTATACTCCTGACCCGCGTTCAAGAAATTTTGATCCTAATGTACAATTTTCATATCATTCTAATGTTCAGGGTCACAGTATTGAAGATTTTTGTGCCTTGAAAAGAGAAATAGAAAAGATGATTCACGATAAATCAATTATGGTGCAGAACATTGACAGTGGGGAAAGCTCTAGTCATGTTGATATGCAAACCATTGACTATGATGTGATTCTGGGTATGGACTGGTTGTATTCTTCTTATGCCTCTATTGATTGTCGGACTCGAATAGTCAAGTTTTAGTTTTCGGGTGCATCCGTGTTTGAGTGGTCTGGGAATTCTGTGTCACCCAAGAGTCATTTTATCTCTTACCTCAAAGGTAGAAAACTTATTTCCAAGGGGTGTATTTACCATTTGGTTAGAGTCAAAGACACTAAGTCTGAGACTCCAACTCTCCAGTCTGTTAACGTCGTCAATGAGTTTTCTGATGTCTTTCTGGATGATCTCCCATGGATACCTCCTGATAGAGATAGATTTCGGGATTGATCTTCTTCCCGATACTCAGCCCATTTCTATTCCTCCTTACCGTATGGCCCCTACAAAACTTAAGGAGTTGAAAGAGCAACTCAAAGATCTACTAGATAAGAGTTTTATAAGGCCCAGTGTTTCTCCTTGGGGTGCTCCTGTGTTGTTTCTGAGAAAGAAAGATGGATCTTTTCGTATGTGCATTGATTACCACCAACTAAATAAAGTCACCATAAAAAATAAGTACCCCCTTTCGAGAATAGATGATTTATTTGACCAATTGCAAGGTTTAAGTTATTTCTCAAAGATAGACCTTTGTTTCAGCTATCATCAACTCAAAGTTAGGGAGTGTGACATCCCAAAAACCACTTTCTGAACTCGTTATGGCCATTTTGAGTTTTTTGTTATGTCTTTCGGGTTAACTAATGCCCCAACAGCTTTCATGGACCTCATGAATCGAGTGTTTAGACCATATCTAGATATGTTTTTCATAGTGTTCATCGATGATATACTGGTGTACTCCCGTAGTGAGGATGAGCATTCTGATCATCTCTAAACTGTCTTGCAAACCCTTAAAGATCACAAGTTGTTTTCCAAGTTCAGTATGTTTGAGTTTTGGATAAGGTCAGTTGCTTTTCTAGGTCATATCATTTCTTCCGAGGGTATTAGAGTTGATCCCCAAAAGACCAAAGCTGTTAGAAATTGGCCTAGACCTATTTCTCCGACTGATATCCAAAGTTTCTTGG
>JAPEIP010000075.1:23257-38952 GCA_026120095.1 Capsicum chinense
GAAAGTGGAATTGTGAAAGTTATTCTTTCGAAAGATTTAAATGATATTTACATTATGAGAATTGATATTCTTGATGAACTGAAAGTGATTGACAAATTATATGATGACTCACATGTGTTATTATACTTATTTCATCCTCTTATGTTTATGATGATTTTCTTCGGGCTATATGTATCTTTCATATATCCTGCATATTTCTTAGAAATATTTATGATGATGATATTTATACAACTGCATACACCCCCATATACTCGGTTCCTTTCTATGGTACTGACCCACATCTTCGGATGTGGGTTGTATTTTCTCAAAATGTAGGTTTAGGTGCTCTGTTCCAGGTTCGACAGTGATTCGTCGAGCACGCTGTTCTACATCCTTTGTTGTGGTGAGTCCTCATGTTTTGAGGACGTGATGTCTGATGTTGTTTTCACAGAATTGTTTACATTTGATAACTGAGTATGAGTCAGTTGGGGCATGTCTCAATGGCTCGCTGGTTTTATTGATTTTCTTAGAGGCTTGTAAGACTAGTATAAATGTTGGGAGTTGACTAATAAGTCGTATTTTGTTATCTTTCTGAAATTCTTTTATTCTTGGATGATGATTACACTGTTGATATTTGAGGGTCATTTATGGAAATCCCGTTGATTTGTGTTGAACTGAATGAAAATGGCCCAAAGGGTTAGCTTGGGGCTACTCGTACCCTCAAGCACCGTGTGACGCTTCGGGACCCATTTTTGGGGCATTACAATTTGGTATTCAAAACCATGATAAAACTCATAATCTAAATCTCTAGGAGACACACTTCCTTATTTGGGTAATTTAGGCAACATTTGTAAGGAGACACACTTCCTTATTTGGGTAATTCAAGCAACATTTGTAAGGGGACGCACTTCCTTATTTAGGTAATTCAAGAAATATTTGTAAGGATATGCACTTCCTTGTTTAGGTAATTGAAGTAACATTTGTAAGGAGACGAACTTCCCTGTTTGGGCAATTCAAGCAGCATTTGTGAGGAGACACACTTCCTTATTTGGGCAATTCAAGTGACATTTGTGAGGAGATGCACTTCCTTGTTTGGGTAATTCAAGCGATATTGGTGAGGAGACACACTTCCTTGTTTGAGTAATTCAAGAGACATTTGTAAGGGGACGCACTTACTTATTTGGGTAATTCAAGCAACATTTGTAAGGAGATGCACTTCCTTGTTTAGGTAATTTAAGCGACATTGGTAAGGAGACACATTTTCTTGTTTGGGTAATTCAAGAGACATTTGTTAGGAGACACATTTCCTTGTTTTGGTAATCCAAGCGGCATTTGTAAGGAGATGTACTTCCTTGTTTGGTAATTCAAGCGGTATCATAAGGAGAAGCACTTCCTTGTTTAGGTAATTCAAGAGACATTGGTAAGGAAATGAACTCCTTGTTTTAGTAATTCAAGCGGCATTTGTGAGTAGACGCACATTCTTGTTTAGTAATCCAAAAAACATTTGTAAGGATATGCACTTCCTTATTTGGGCAACTCAAGCAACATTGGTAAGGAGACGCACTTTCTTATTTGGGTAATTCAAGCATTTTTAAGGAGACACATTTCCTTGGGTAATTCAAGTGGCATTTGTTGGGAGATTCACTTCCTTGTCAGTTTTCATTTGTCAGGAGCCCACCTGAAGAACACGACGAATGCATAAAACCAAGCAACAAGTTAAAGAAATTGCAAGTCAGGAGTCAGCCTGAAGAACAGGGTGATGAAACTCAAGTCAAGAGTCCAGAGAAGCTGTATATATAGGATTTTATAATTTCATTTATGTTTTTAACTTGTAATTTTCATTTTTGATGTAATGACAGAGCCGCGGACTGGAGCGTCGACGGGACCTCGCTCGACTCTCCAACTCGGTTGTCTTTCTTCCTTTTCTTTCTTCCTTATGAATAATGGTCGGGTTAAAATTCTGTCTTATTGTCTACTTCTTTGTATGAAACACTTTGTTTTTACATGCAAAGAGGGGCATGATGTAGACACGTAATTTTATCCCTCCCCAAAAATATTTTTTACTATTTTATCCCCGTCTTACTGCGTGCCCTCACTCGTATGATTATATCCCACAAAAATACAAAAAAAACAACCCTTTCCAAAATCCCTAACAATTTTTATCTTGTTTTAAACACCCTAACAACCTCTCCAATTAAAAAAGAAAACCTCACACCTCACCACCCAATACCCTACCTCACCCCTACCTCACGTGACCCCATGCCACCTCACAATTCACACACGGTGAGCCTTCTAGGAAATTTCCACACATATACTCACTATTATATACATCCACAGCCTATAAGGAAAAGAGGGAGCTGGTCATTTTATTTTTCAATTCATCACAATACACACGGCCACCATTTTCTTCCTTGCAACATAGCTACACGTAAAACACGCACATAAATAGTAACAAGCACACACAACCACCTCCATTGATACACCTCACTCATCGGAGTCCGTGTGTACACACCCATAAAAATATTAAAAAGAAGAGAATCTGGCAAAGAGATAGAGAAACAGGGAGAGAGAGAGAAAAGGGCCAACGAGGCCAAAATATTTTCCCGTCTCCTTCGATTTTCCTCCAGCACCGAGCTCATCGGAGCTCAAGTGAAATTCTAGCAGCGACCCAACTCCCTCCTATCACCAAAATCAATGACCAGTAGCTCCATTTCACACCTCCATTCAAGTTTTCCATTTGGTCGCTTGATTTGTCGATCGAGGTTTGCGAGTAGTCATGATTAAGGTTTCAATTAGTTTTCAAATCTATTTTGGGTTCAAATTCAACACCAAATGGAGTTTTGTTCAAAGTCGGTTTAATTCAAGGTTCCAAATCTGCATAGCTCCTCCATTTGATTGAATAAATGCAACATTAAGGCCCATTCTTCATCTCATTCTCAATTAATTCATAATTTTTTGATACTTGGCGTGGTAAATTCATAATGTGTGGATTTTATTTTGTTTGATTTCGATATGTCTTGTATCATCATGGTTAGTTGTTGATACCCATCGATCGATGGTTTTGGATTCCATTGTCCATTATTGAATTTATATCAGACTTCTAACCATGATTCTATTTTGTTATAGTTTATGCATTTCATTATTGTGTATGAATGATGTATATGATTACAAGTTAGAAGGGCTCTCGGGCCTCGATGTTTTGGGATGTCCATCACGGCCAGGGCCCCAGTTTGGGTTGTGACAAACTTGTTATCCAAGCATGGTTCATGGTCCCAGGGTGTCTATAAAATTGAGTCAAGAAGAGTCTCATTTATGGGTGTGTAGCGCGCCACACTTATAGGCAGGAGGCTACTAGGCATTTAGGAATGTCTCTCTTTCTTCATGTTCTAAATCATGCTATGGAGTTAGAATGTTCCTCTTACACACTAAAATTCGTGCTATGGTGTCGCCCATACGAAAGTAAAGTCATCCCAATTCTTTCCTTACTTTGATGTGCTCAGATATGTCTTATTATTAAGGTGATTCAAGTGAAGAAGTTTAGAGTCTAAATAGTATGGTCTTTTCTGGTTAAACCATATAAGTGTTTAAATTTGTGCAAGGACTTGAGAAGAGTTCATTAGTTCTCCAAGGCGTACTGATTCTAGTGTGAACTTTGATTCTAACGAAATTGTGCTTTTTAGCCTGCAGAATTAAGTGTATTTGGTATCTTTCAAAATTTATCTTACAGGCGTCATGCTTCAGGAGGAATGATGTGTAGCAGAATGTTGGAACTATACTTCCACCCAATTTATAGTATAAGTTAAGTGTCGGTGTCATGACCTATTGGTGGTGATGTTGGATGAAGAAGTTGGTGATGTGAAGTCACAAAGTTAGAAGTTAGTGTGAGGGTGACTTTTGTGTAAATAAATATTTTATTTGAATAATTGATGTTTGATGATTATTTACATCTTTATAGTGATAGACTAATGCGGTGGCTAGTAGCATATGTGGATTGTATGGTAGTCTGTGGGGGAAGTGTTTGACTAGGTGTAATGGCAATAAAAGTGGTAAGGGCGATTTATTGAATATATGTATAGACAAACCTTTTTGCATGAGATTGATTTGGTATGAATGTGATACGTCTTTGTGTGTTAGTTTAGTAGAAGGTAGACAAAGAGTTATTATCTAAGTTGAGTTGTTGTTATAATTATAGACACAAGGTTGTTTATGGAATTTGAAGGCAGTCTAAATGTATGCTTGGGTAAGTAAGTGTGATGTGAGAAAGCCGTATAAGTAGATAAGATTGTATGGGGTTATAATATAAGATTAAGGTTGACCATATCTATTATGTGACTCTACCCTACCCCCTTTCCCCCACCTTGACCTTCTTTTCTTTGGTAGTTGTAAACTAGTCCTACTTGTGAGAAGGTATGTTGTAGATTTTGAGGCATAGCAGTGATGTCATGAAGGTGTTTTGGTTGTGGGTTGTATCTAAATAAATGAGATATTTGGGTAGAATATCCCAATTTGATGGACTAGTATATTATGTTGAATTCTTCATTGGTGGTAGATGATTGATGCTACACTATTGGTTTGATGTGTCGAAATAACGTATGTTAATGAATTATAACAAGGGAAACCGTAAGGTCATGATCGATTATTGTGGCTACGGAGTTCTAGTGTACTATTATTTCTTGATGTTTTATTTCATTCTTTCCTAGTAAGAATTGTCTGTAAGGTTGGGTTGTAAATCATGTTTAGCCCTAGACATTAAGTTTGAACAGTTGATGGCCATGAAGGTGGATGTGGTTATTTCTTGGTTAACGATACTAGTTTTATGAAAGCGATCTAGTAGATTTTAACAACGTATGCAAGTGCTTAAGTTTATTTGATTCATAGTGAAGTATGATGTTATATATATGAAGAAGTATGCCAAGGTGATATGAGGCTACAGTAATTTTCTAAGGCTATTACATGTTGTGTATGGCTAGTGGTACCGTTGTGTTGCTAGGTGGAGAAAAGACTAGTTAGATGGTATATGGTGTTCTAAATAGCCAAGTTAAGGAGTTTTGATTGATAATGTTGAGCCTTTTGATATGATCTTGATTCTCATAGTAGGGAGATATAAGTTTGGAGCCGTGATGCTGGTAGACTATGACAGTAGTGGTATGGTCCATCAAAGGTATGGAGATATCCATGTTTAGTGTTAGGAGAATCTAAGTTGGTGAATGTTTAAGCTGTTATATGATGACTTTTAGGGCTATAGAAACCTAAGGCTTGAATCTTAGAAGGAGGTATTAGTATTGGTTTCTATACATGAAGATACCGTCTTACAGGGTAGGTTTAGTTTTATGTGTATTGTTATATCCCCGACTTTAGAGTAAAGTGATTTCAGTTTATACCAGAGTGTATATAGTGGTTCACAGACTTAGAATAATGGCTTAAATCTAAGGGGGAGATGATAGAGCGAGTAACCAAGTCAAATTTTCAGATGCTAATAGATGTGCCAGTAAGTTGTGGAATCAGCCATGAGAAAGAACAATGCTCAATCTATTCTTATTTTAGCAGTTTACTTTAGTTATTCCGATACATACTCATGCTTTATGTTTTAGCTTCATGATCACAGTTCATGTTCATGAGTATGATAAGGAATCATGTACTCTCCTAGTTCCTAGTATGATGAGTTCCCATTTTGTTCAACAGTGAGAATCACTTTCCATAAGTTATGAATTCCAAAAATTCAGGTCATGCCATTCATGACTCTTGTGACATGTGCTACTCTTAACGATCAGTGAAAATTCAGATTTATATCAGGTATGTCCTCAGATTAGATCTCTTTAATGAGTCCATGCCATAAGTGCTTTATTCCTCATGCCTCCGTAGGGTATCAAGTTATGCTTAGTACTCCCCTTATGTTTTGAATCCCGATATTCCAATTTGCAGTGACATTTTTACTTAGGTCGAGATAGTGATGATTAACAATTGCCTAGATGGGAAAGAGTAAACATTTCTTATTGATGAAAGATGTTTGTATGCTATTTTAGTCAAGGCGGTAATTGTGGAGTAAGATTGAACCCGAGTCTTTGATACGTGTCAAGGTTAGAAGTTTTATGTGTTATATTTGGGAAAAAGTTGTGCGCTTGTTTTATGTAAGTCTATAAGTTGAAAGAATTTTGAGGTGAAGTTTCGTGTATGGATTGGTTAGTTGAGGATATTTTATGTGTATCATCTGAATAGTGCAGGGAAGTTGACATCGATAGAAGTATTAGAGAATATGAGAAATATGCTTTATGAGTGGTTGTTTAGAAGTGCATATGTGGGTGTGAAGGTAGGCTTGAATGTCATGTTTGTATGCATATGGATGGACGCCTTGAGTGTTTGTGAATGTCTAATATAAAGTTGAAGGTGATTGTTGGAGTGGCAATAAGAGTTTTGCAGGAGATGAGGAATTGTGAAATGCAGGGTGTGCTAAATTCATGATTCAGACTAGTACTACAGTATTATGTGGAGCATCTTATGATTTTGAGTTAGGCTTGAAGATGATGAGGGATTTAGTTTAGTTTAGTTTAGACATTAGTAGATGGAAATATCAGTGGCTATATGAGAAAAATAAGTGAAATCAAAGAGCATGGTGTTTAAGGGGAAAGTATAGGTGAGAGAGTATTTCAGAAGTGCGGCTAATCTTGAAAGTAAGATGTTGCAATGCTTAAGGTTTGGTAATTCTATCATAGTTTATTAGTTATATATGTATATTCCATGCTATAGAGTAGTGTCATTGTTGTGATTCCTTAGTTGGATGTCTTGTGTAACTCATGTTAGAGATTTATTGCTCCCTAATGCTACTAGAACTTCTTTAGAAAGAGTGTTGAAGAGATACTCCAGTTAAGTATAAGTGTCCAGTATGATTCAGTTTAACAGTCAGGAAGACAAGTTACTGTGGTTTTCCACCATTTCACCCAGTCCTACTATCTGAAGTCCAATGCATATGACCATCCCAAAAGATAATATATTCCATCTGTATAAGTTACGAACTCAGTTCAGTCCAAACATTATGTTTCAGATTCAGTTATTTATTCATGACTCAATTCATAAGAGTTCAACACCTAATCTAAATTTTTTTCCAGCTATTTTAGTTCAGACAGTGTAATACTTTTGTACGATCTACATCTTGTTGCCTCATGATTTGTACTTACCTAAGATATCACTTCCAAATCCAATGTGTGTGATTTGAGCATAAACACTTTGGGGAAAATCCTAAACTCTCAACATGAATCAACTCCTTAAAATAAGTAAGAGCAAGTCAACTCAAAATTCAGTTTCATGATAGAAGTTTAAATGTTTCATATTAGTTATATCATTTATTAGAAGATACATCATGTCCACATTATTCCATACCCTTAAGCTTCAATGTTCCTACCCATTATTCGTAGACGAATGATCCCAAGGGGGAGATAATGTAACACCCTGTATTTTCGATTAGAATAAAAACCGTTAGTTCTATGTATAGATGATCCAAAAGCCATAAATCCTATGCAAATTTTCCATGCTAATCAATTATGTAGTGTGGAAAATTGAATGAGCTTTCTATCGATATAAGATTCGCTCAAATCCGATACCCGGGCAAGATGTTATGGCTAATTTAAGTCCTAGTCGTAAAACACCTTCATTTTAGTACTTGGCACGTCACGAAGGGGGTTTGTTTAACAATTGTCAAATTCTAGCAGCCTAGCGTGATTGTGGTGCATCACGCTGAAGTTCCAGGTCCCAACCAGTGGGACAACGCGATGGCTGTGCATCGCGGTGACCCTAAAAATCCTATTCGTTAATTTCCAGTGAGCCACCGCGATAGTGGCGCATTGCGGTGGCCCATAAAATTGGACTCCCAGTTATATTTTATTCCATCTCATTAAGGGTATATTGGGTATTTTCCACTCCCTTACCAGCTAAAATATGGGCTTATACTCCCAAGTGACCACATTATTCATATTTTCATCAAAAATTCACAAGAACACTCTCTAGGGTTTCAAACTAAAAACCCCAATAACTCAAGATTTAACTGTGGGTTTTAAAAATTGATTGAAGATTTGAAATCCCCAAATCATAGGCTTCAAGAATCATCTGCTAAATTCCTAAATTGAGGTACGTGGGGTTTTCCTAAAAATTCATGGGCAAAGAAACATTCTTTAATTCATGCTAAAGATTTAGAAATCATAATTTTATGGAAAGGGTTGAATTTTACCATTACTAGCATGTTTTAGAAGCTTTAATTTTAGACCTTTCCCCCAAATTGATTTGAAATCCTATATATATGTATGCATGTGTTTAAGGATGAATATTCAATTGAGATCATGAATTAAAATAAAATCCCTCTCTTGTTATGATTTTCCTTTACTTATGATATGCTATGGATCGTTTTGAATGCATTTTGAAAAGCATGATATGAAATGTCTTGATTTATACTATGACTTGAATATAATTTTTAGAATTAAAAGAGAGGGTTGTGCATTTTGATATATGTTGAATATGCATATAATGAAAGAGTGCATGATTTTTCCAAAAGCACATGACCACCATATGTTTGAAGAATTCTTGCATAGTTTTGACTTATGTTTTGGAACATGCAATCTCTTATACTATTTATATATTTGGGTGGTATGAATTGAGATTTGATAAAAGAATCATGTATGGTGCATTGTGGCTTAGAAATAGGACTTGCAAGTCTTGGTGTGATGGCACCAACTCAGATAATGCCATGCTAATTCAGAACAAAATAGAATGCATGTTTGAAATTAGTTTTTTAGATTTTAAAACTAGAATGATGCATATTTCAAAACAGACTAAAATTGGGCATCAAGAAAACTCAGGTGGTTCCCTGAAGAAGGCACGAGTTCAGACAAATCATTGGCCAAAACCGTGATTTACCCATTCGGGTATATTATTATACACTAGCCTAGTGCCCTATGGCGTATCAGACTTAGACACCCCAACCCTTGCAGCACACTTGGGTTGGAGGCTTCCCCTCCGAGTTAATAGAAGATTCCATATAGCTCGTGGAATATCATACCTGTAGGGGAGTGCTACCTAACTCAGAAGTAATACAAAGATCAGAAATTTGCATTGACCGAAAGGTTTTATGATTATAAAAAATGCCCATGTGTTTTGGAATTTATATCCTAAATAATGCTTTATGATTAGTTCTCAATTATTTTATTTATATTAAAAGCTTTATTTTGGATTGCTCTGGGTACCAATACATTTGTATTGATCCCTACTTTCCAGGTTCTGAGGGACAGTCTAAGGGTCCTGATAAGAAGCAGATTTCTTTAGACGTAAGTGTAGAGTCCAGTTGGTGAGCCTTATATATTTTAGAAGGCCTATTTATATTCAGAAATTTATTATTAGTTATAGTTTTGGTCTTCAGGGGGTCTTGTCCCAGTTTTCAGATAGTTGTTTTAGTCATGTAGTAGAGATTTCGCAGATAGTTTTCACGTGTTGCTAGATGGTTTCAGATTCCATTTTCCATTGTTGAATTTATATCAGACTTATAAGCATGATCCCGTTTCATTATATTTTCTGCATTTCCTTATAGTCTATGAATGGTGTATATTATTACAAGTTAGAAGGGCTCTCGGGCATTGTTGGTTCGGGATGTCCGTCACGGCTAGGGCCCCGGTTTGGTACGTGACACGAGGTTGTTCAACTTTTAATAGATATTCCAATAAAAACTATATTTAACCTATATATGCAAGAAAAAAATTTCGACGAAGGTTGTTCATTTGACCACGCTTGTAACAACATATCTCCGCCCATGACAAGCAACTTCTAGAGTTCTTTTTGCATCGAGTATCTTCTTGATCATCCAATAATCTTGGTTTACCTGTACAGTCAAAGGGTCATCACTTTTGATGTATCCATAATTTGTTCTTCTTCAAGCATAAGTCCCAAAAGTGTTTACATATAACTTATTTGTTCCAGTCTATAAGGTCAAAGAAATCGATACCACCAACAGTTTTTGGGCTACAAAATTTCTTCTAAGCTATCAAGGCCAATTTTTTGGTGTCTACTCCTCCCGGCTAAAGAAGGATCTAGATAATAAAAAATAACTTTTGGGGCATGTTAGCCCACTGCTGTGGGGGTGGGCCAAGGACCTGGGCTTGATTTGGAGAGAAAATTGATCGGCGGTCCCCGACAGTCTGTGGATTAGATTTCGGTGGTCGGACGGGGAAGCTAGATCCATTTTTCAAGTCAAACGGATGATACGATATGAACGGTCATTTTTTGGAATTTTCGGTGTGTGTTATGATATGAGCCAAATGGCCATCATAGCTTTTGAAAATATCATTGGAGACTAACACTTAAAGACTCAAGCTTTGCTCACCTCGAGGACACAAGAGCATGCATGGACAACTCATTTGGAGTACACCATAAAGCAATCCCACGCATGGAAGGTTGCTTGGGGGCTTTCCTTTGATTTATACTCGATACAACAAGTTGAACCCACAACTTTGGATCTTGAAGAAGGCGCCTTTGGAGTGTTGTAACTAACTCATTAAGGGAATTTTAGTGATTACACATGTTGATTCCAAACACCCCATGGCAGCCCCTCTCATTAATGGTGTTGTAGTCATTTTACTTTTTATTTGTAATAACCTATAAATAGTCCTCTATTAGGCCATTTTCTCTTTAGTTTTTTTATGATGAAAATATGACACATTAAAAATCCTCTCTCTTGAGAGTAGACCACCTTAGTGTAGTTCTTATTTAGGGCTTGGTCTAGCCACTGTAGCTTAGGGCTTGGAAAAACCAATATTGTTCTTTGCTTGGAAACGGTGGATCTTGAGGTGAATTGATTTCCTTGGCGGTCACCATAAGAACTTGGTACTTGTTAACGTATTTTGTAGAGGTTTTAGAGTATTAATGCGCTCTTTAGTTGCTGCAATATTAGTTCTCCTTGCGTCAAGTTACATATCTTTTTTATCATTTAAGTTTGTGTTTGTTGTTTCCGTTAATGTCTTGTGTATGTGGACTATTTGTGTGATTGCAGACGGTTTTTGTACTCTCTTAGATACCGTTTGGTAGAATTTGGTGTCAGAGCCATCATTGATTTCGTTCCCACGAGAACAATCTTGGGCTTGGTAACTTGAAAATAAAAAAAAGTGTTGAAAAGCTGAAAAACTAAAAAAAAAAAAAAAAGCAATCTGTCCCATTTTTGTGTTTGTTCCGAGATTTTAGGTTTATTTTTCTTGTGTTTTTGTGTGTTTTCTTGTTTCTAGTGTTAGTCCTTCTTTACTAACACTATAAGAGTATAAATCTAAGTTTTGAGTCATTTCCGAGTTGATCTTGAAGATTGAAGAGCGTTGTTGTTGTGGGTTCAAACTTGGTCGTGTGTTGTTGATGTTGTTGTTGAATATTTAAAACTTGAAAATGAGTTTTTGTTGGTGTTTGGGGTTTCCAACATGCACCTAGAGCTTAAATTTCAAAAATGGTGTTCTTGGCGTTCTTCACCAACTTCATGCATTATTGAAAGAAAGTCTTCAAAGTTGGTTGTTTGATCTAAGTACGTGAAGAAAGTGGGTGTGACCATTTGTTTGTCTTGAAAACATATCTCAAGACTAATACAAATAGAAGCAGGGAGGCAAAAGTGTTTCAAAAGTTGTCTTACCAAAAGGGAGAAAGTCGACCTACCAAGACTTACAGAAAGGAAAAGAGCCAAAAGTCTTTCAAAAAGGTGTTTAGCCAAAAAGGTGCAAGAAAGTCAAACACTTTTTGAACTTCCAAAAAGACTCCAAAGTCTTTTTGTTTCCCTCCCTTGGCCGAAATTCCACCATTCCAACTTGAAATTTGATCAATACAATTTGAAGATAAGAAAATTTCTCAAACTTTCGACAATTTTAACGTCTAATAAGAGGCTGCCATATCATCACCTTCAAAACCGACCCTTAGGATCAAAATTTCATATTTCTAAGTTTCATTTCTTGTTTATTTAGTTTCAATTTTCTTGATCCTCGTACTACCTAATAAACTAGTAATTGTCTACTAGGTTGTAGATTAGTTTTTGAGTTCTCCTTTCGTGTCTTCATTATTTGTGTGTTTTTCTCGTTTGTATCTAGTAGTAACTTCCTTGTTTAAAGTTAGTAAGTGAATTTTGTTTTTTTTCTTGAATCAATCAAGACAAGAATTCATTCCGGCCGCCCAGTAGGATTGACATCTTGTTAGCCACCGGAGTATAAACAAGTTTTAATATTCGCCGCTCCAATTGTGAGAATCACAAAGGTGAGTGTATTGAGTGTTGGTAAGGAGCTTTTACTACTAATCTTGTTTGATTTCTTTTGTTTTTTGTTGTATTTTTTGTTTGGTACCATGGCTGTCCGTAATTTCAAGGCCACGTGTGATCGCATCAATGATGATCTTGAAGATATGCAACGACATATTGAAATTATAAGCCAATTATTATCCAAACTCTTTCCTCAAAATCCAATTGTCCAAACAACTTGCAATGAGAGCTTCCTGAAGGAAGTTTCTGCCCAAGATTGTGATGGAATTTCACACTAAGGTAAAGACGAACATACTCATGAATGTTAAGGTAAAATAGCTAACTCTTACACTTTGGTATATGTGAATGATGGTCATGTGGCTAATAAGCCTTTGAGTGTGAGTAATATCCTACCTACATCTGAGTATATTGATTCTTTGCCACTTCTGGATGATGTACATGTTGTACGAGTGGATACACTAGTTGATCCTATTGATGACCAAGTTGAATCTTCTTGTAAGATTGAGTTGTGTCCACCTAGTGTTGAAGCTATTATGTTGAATGAAAGTACATCGTCGTGTAAAATTGTTTGACCAACTTATTTGTGAAACTTGTCCACCACTTGAGTATGTGTGTGATGTGATCAATAGAAATCAAGTGAGTGAAATACTTGAAAATGTTGGTCAACAAAACGGGAGTGAACTCGAGAGCCATTCTTGGGATAATCTTATGCTTGAAACCTCTTTAAATCTTGATATGTATCTTTTAGAGAGTGAGGAATTTTCTAGTTTCTAATCTTCCCATGAGATAGGTCATGCTCTCTGTAAGTATGATGTCTTGTTTGAAGATGATATACACAGTCCTAGGGAACCTAGTGGAGAAAATGATCGTATAGATTGCCTTGAAGTCTATAGCCAATATGCTAATCCACTATGGTGTGACAACTTTCCTCCAAAAGATGGAATTTTCTCTTTGAAAGATAAGAGTACTATTAAGGGTAAGGAATGTGTAGTTCTTCTTGAAAACCCTAGGGCAAAGGTGTCATTGACTCCTTGAGGTAATGTTTCTAAATTTGTATCCTTGCTTGACACATTTGTGCTTAGATTGCATGAATACCAACCTGAGGATGCCAACTTGCCTATTTTCTTAAAGAAAAGAATGTGCATGTGCTTAAATGCTTTATCTTCACCCGTGTATACCTTTACACTTGGTTCTTTCCTATACGACCTCTTTGCCTATGATGACATCCATGCTTCTTTTGGATTTGTATTATGTAGAGGCAGGAAACTTGTTGGTTGGTCCACTTATTCTAATGACTATGCTATGTGTGTTTGGTGGTCTTTAAGATCAATAGTGTCACGACTCGAGCCGAGGCCCTGGCCGTAACGAGCATCCCATACCATAAAGGCCCGAATGCCCCTCTATATCTGGTAGTCATGTACAACATTCACATAACAAAATAAAATGTGGAACAAAATGTATTATGGAATAATGGTCAACTCTAAATCCAATTTAATAACAAAACTACAATTCAACAACATCTAAATAAAATCTGACTCACTCTGAGAAATCTATACTACAGGATAAACTGACAACTATCAGAAAACTGGGACAAGGGCCCCAGTAGACTAAAACCATAATAGATGACATGATATGAAAGAACAGGACTTCTGGAATAGAGAAGGCTCACCAGTGCACAACCTATTTCTGTTTGGACACTCTACTACTTAGCTGGACCACTAGATTGAGCCCCAAAACCTAGGAGGTAGTGGGTCAATACAGTTGTACTGGTACACAGAGCAAATCCAAAATAATAATTTATATTCAACATATATGAGATCAATTTTAAAACAATTCATAAATATATCATATAGTAAGAAATCACATGAGCATTTTTGAAAGACTCTGTAAAATTATCTGAACTCTGTGACAGTCTATGTTTTATGTCTGTGCTAGGTGGTATACCCTACAATTTTGTAATTCCATAGGCTATATGGAATCTACATTAACTTGGTAGCCAAGCCCCCAACCCAAGTTTGCTGCAAGGGTCGGAGTCTCTATCTCTACTATGCCACAGGGCCGTCGCCAGTGTACAATAATAATATACCCACATCGGCAAATAAGGTTTTAGGCTAAGAGTTACTTAAACTCAAGCTGTCTTCAGGTAACCACCTAACCCTCTTTAAGCCTATTTTTGTAACTCTTTCAAAAACATGTATTATCTGAAAACATTCTCTGAAGACTCTAACTCTGTTATGGCATAAATACGTATGGTATCATCATACCGTAGACTTGAAAGTCACAAATATGAGCCATTATTAGCTTATTGTAAATCTCTGTTTTCAAAACACATGTTTTAGGACCACCATTTGAATAAATCAATTTAAAAAAACTCTTGCTTAAACCTCATGTAACACATGCAAGAAACTCTCTTTGTCAACTATTCCAATAATACAAGATGGTCATGTTAAAGTTCTCCATTTACATGTAATTCTTTCTCTTAAATACAAGAACATATTTATATCAAAAAAAACCCTCTCAACAATTCTAAATCATGCTCAAATGCTCTGACATTTCAAAAATATCTTTCAAATCACAAAACATGTATTTCAACTCTTTTCCAATAAAACCATAATCTTTAGTTCATCACAGGAGAGAGAGTTCATAATTTGTGCTCTCAAACAAATCTTAAATCTCAATTTTCATACATATACATATACGTGTCAATCAATTTAGGGGATAGGACAACAAGGTCAAAGCAATAGTAACATTGAAAAATATAGAATATGTAATTTAAACATAGATTCCAAAACCTCTTTGAAGTTCATGAATAAAACTATTAATCACATTGGCTTACTATTTTGGCATTTCAAACATGCCCTTAAGCTCGTCTCAAAATTCCAAAACTCTCCCGAGACGTACTCTTGACTTGCCCTATCACGTATCAACAAAAAAAAATCAAGAAACGGAGGTCGGGAAGGTCCATAATAAAATCCTTGAAGATTGGAATCTCAAAATGATTCTAATTTCTATTTACACAGAAAATTTTCAAGTTTTCAAGTCTAAGAGCACACTACTAGGAGCTAACACAATCACCACTTCTTTTAGATAGTACATGAAACCTTTGGAAATAATTTTACGGGCTCTGAGGTAGGATATAAAGTTCCCTCTAGATGCTAAAGAATGTCCCTCCCACTCTATTGATGGATCATTTGGGAAAGAAAAATTAACCTTTCGGGTTCTACAGTCCAGCGTGGCATAACATGAATGGAGCCAGTCCATCCTAAGGGTAGCATCAAAATCAACCATATCTAGATCTATGAGGTCTGCCATGGTATTCCGTCCACAAACAGTCACAACAAAATTTTTATAAACCCTCCAAGCCATAACATAATCTCCCACTAGAGTGGAAACAGAAAAAGCCTTAGCTATTACATTGGGATTAAACCCAAAACCACAGCCACATAAGGGGTCACATAAGATA
>JAPEIP010000075.1:84598-106189 GCA_026120095.1 Capsicum chinense
AACAATAATCTCAAACTCATGGAGTTTATTTTCTAAACATTCAAAATAATCATAGTATCTTGAACAACAACATAGGATAAGATTTATCACTTCAAATTCATGATAAAACATGTAAAAATCATGTATCTTTGTAAAAAAATGTAAACTTTGGGCACAAGAACGAAAGGGTGTTCTTGTTCATAACCCCACATACCTTTATGGTAATGGATTTGTTGAAACATTGGACCCTCAATGTTGATTGTGTAACCCTAGTTCTTTTTCTTCTTTAGTGCTCTTGGATGATGAACTTAGACTGATAATAGGGTTATGATGTGTTTAGAATCTATTAAATTCGTAAAGTTAAGTTTAGGGGTGTGTAAGGAGTGCCAAAAGACTTAATTACCCTCAAAATAACCCAAAAACGGAGTGTTTAAGTAACTTGAAACCATAAGATATGCACTGCATATGATATCGCATATATTTACATAGGCACCGTATATGATATCACCTATATTTACATAGGTGCCGCATATGATATCGCTTATATTTACATAGGCGCCACATATTCTATCGCATATGCTTTCCAGTGGCCATGTGCGATTGGTTAGGCGACGCACTCTACTTCGCAAAACCATAACTCTTAGCTCAGGTGTTCGATTTTGGTAAAATTGGTATCGTTGGAAAGATGATTCGATTCTCTATAATTTTGTGGTTATAAATATGAATAAATACCATATATTTATCAAGTTATGCTCATTCAAATATGACCCTTGCAAATTCAAACACTAAAACTTGATGGATTACGAAACTCTTAGCTTGTGCTACCTTAAGTGACTCATATAACCAAACTTAACACATCATAAGCTCTCTTATAAGTAGGGTACTCTTGGCTGTTTAGGTACCTAAATATGGCTTATAAAATTAGGGTTTTCACATATACAAACAACGGTTCATTTTCTAGCTTAGGAAAGTGCGAGGCATTACAGTATTTTATCTTGATGAAAATGGAAGGTTCAAGTACTTTTTTGTATCATATGTTTCTTAGATTCAAGGTTTTTGACATTTGAGAAATAGCATAGCCATCGACGGTACCTTCTTGTGGAGCAAGTATAATGGAGTTCTGCTAGCGGCGATGGCACAGGATGCGGAGAATCACATTTTTCCTATCATTTTTATGTAGTGGACAAGGAATGTGATGCCTCTTATCGATTTTTGTTAAACAACTACAAAGCTGCATTGGAGATACCATAGAGTTGTATTTTGTATCGGATAGCCATCCAAGTATTCCATAGATGGGTTCATGTCATGATCCAAACCGGGGTCCTAACCGCGATGAGCATTCCAAACCATGATGGCCCGGATGCCCTTCTAATTTGTAATCACATACACTATCCTCATATGAAAAAGATAATGCGAAAATACATAATGAAATAGAATCATGGTCATAAGATTTGAATTCAAATCTTAATGAAAACTGTAATTCAAAACATCTAAGTTATATCTGACTCAGTCTACAAAATATGTACTACATGCATAAACCCAACTTTCTAAAAAATAGGACAAGGCCCCCAGTAGACCAAAACATCATAATGATAAATGACTGAAGTAAACTAGGCCTTCTAAAATATAGAAGGCTCACCACGAAACTCTGTACTTCTGTCTGGAGAAAACTTACTGCTTATTGGGACCCCCTAGATTGAGACTCAGAACCTGGAAGGGAGGGGGTCAATACAAATGTACTAGTACGCAGAGCAACCCAAAATACTATATTTATATATATCATAAGTGAGAGCAATTCATAAAACATTTTACATATAATATATGAAAACACATGGGCACATTTTAAAGACTTTGAAACATTTCTTTGAAACCATATATCACTCTTTGTCTTACTTCTGAGCTAGATGGTACACCCTACAATCTATAATTCAATGGGCTATATGGAATCCGCCCTTGACTCGGCGGCCAAGCTCCCAATCCAAGTTTGCTGCAAGAATTAGAGTATCTATAAGGGGGACACGCAAGATCACATAGCAGGGTGCCAAAAATTCCAAATCAAATCAATATGTCATGGTAGTGCACAAGATCACAAAGCAGGGCTCCTAACAATAGTCCCAATTTGGGATGACATGAATCAAGGCACACAAGATCACAAAGCATGGTACCATAATCCCGTGTCGGTAAATCATGGTTTCTAGCATAGAGTCTTTCAACTCGTACTTTCTTCGGGTAACCATCTAACTCTCTTTAAGCCCATTTTAAAACCTTTTCTAAACATGCATCTTTTTGAATTCATAATCTGAAAATCTAATTTCAAATATGTGTTCTATTATGTTCTGAATGACTATGGCTTTAACTGAGTTGGTGTCATCCCACCAAGACTTACAAGTCCTATTTCTGAGCCATATTGTACCTTGAATGATTCTTTTATTAAAACTCAATTCAGACCACCTAAACATGCAAATAGTATAGGAAATTTCATGTTCCAAAAGTACAAGTCAAAATCATTCTAAGATTCTCATTCTCTGAATAACCATGTGGTGGTCATATGTTTTTGGCAAACATGTAATTCTTTCATTAAAATTGTATTCACCATTTAATAGCATGCACAACCCTCTCTTTTGGATTCAAAATCATATTCAACTCATAGCAATAATCAAGACATTTCAAACACAATTCATATCATATAAAAGATGGGAAAAATTATAACAAGAGAGGGATTCTTTAGGATTCATGCTCTCAATTGTATATTCATCCTTAAGCACATGCATACATATATAGAGAGTTTCAAATCAATTTGGTGGAAGGCCTAAAGACCACAACAATACTAATCAAGACTTATAAAACATGCTAGTAATCGTAAATTCAAAATCCCTTCCTTAAAAATCATAATTTCTAAACCATTAGAATGAATTAAAGATGGTTTCTTTGCCCATGAAATTTTTGAAAAACCCCACGTACCTTAATTTATGACTCTTGAATGAACTCATGCTTTAGCGATGCTATTCAAACAATTGATGGGTGCTTCTTGTATCCCTCGCAATGGGGATTCCAAATCTCAAGAATCATTGAAAACCTACGATGAAATCTTATGATATTTTGATCTTTGGGTTGAAACCCTAAGAAATGTTCTTGGTGATTTTGAGAGAGAATGACCTTATTTTGGTGTTTGGGGGATTAAATACCATGTTATGGCTGAATAAGGGGGTGGACTGGAAAATACCATTTTTTCCCTTAAAAATGCGAAAATAGGACATGGAAATTAGGTGTGTGCGACAGAGTATGAGTCGCACACTAATCACATGATGCTACTATCTCAGTCACGAAAATGGCCATAACTTTTTGAGAGGGTGCCAGATTTTGACAACATTGGTATCGTTAGAAAGATAATTCAAAGAGATTTCATTTGATATATAGTAGGCCCTATAATTTGTAATATACAAAGACTTATGGTCGATTGAAGTTGACCAAAGTTTTAACGCTCACTCAAACTCGAACGATAGGAAAGCTTTCAACTCATCCTTGAGTTAAGGGACCTTTATGATCTCAATTCATGCTCAAAAGGTTCCCACACTACATAATTTGTTAACATGTCCAATTGGTATAGGATTTGTGGATTTTGGATCATCTACGTTTAGAAATGATGATTTTCATTCTAGCCCGAAATGCGGGGTGTTACAGTTCACTTTTCTTCACTTCAACTTACTTTGGTTGTTGTATCAGGCATCCTGGATAGAACATTCAAACCAACTATCACAATGAAAGGGTCGTGACCCTTTTTTATAGAGCAGCTAAAGCATATAGTAGAGAGGAGTTTTTACACTATTTCAATCAAATAACTGATGTGAATCCCAAGGTAGTAGGAAACTTAGCTTGAGTGGTGGAGAAACAGAGAATGGTTTTAGGACGCCATGAAAACTACATCGACGTAGAAAAGCTCTGAAGTTCACACATATAGTCGGAGAAGAAGAAAAGGCAATAAGAGAAGGAACCACACTTTCCAAAATGACCTAATGATCTGAATATTTGGATATTTGTTTGGTGGCTGGTCTTTTTTAGATACGGGTCAAGTCACTTTTGGGCCTGACCCAATCATTTGTAATGACATTTTGTTTTGTTTTTATGAAATGGGCTGTAGCCTGATTTAATTTTAAAAAAAGAATCCTAGGGTAGCAGAATTTCTTGTTCGTGTCTGTTTTAAGAGATGGAGCCAGGCATTCTGTTTGGTAGATAGGTACATTGTTATGAATTTAATATCTTATTTTAGTTACTAGTTTAGTATGATGTCGTACTAGGTGATCCTTTTGTATAGGTACAATATTATGACATCAAACATAGCTGAATCAGTGAATTAATTGTTTGGCGATGAAAGAGAATTTCCAATCAAGGCTCTGTTTGAAAAAATAAACAAGAAGTATAGCCAAAATTTTAACGAAAGGCGTGTGCAGTTCAAGTGTCCAAAAAAAGAACCTGATTTGTTCTCGAAATCAAAAAAATAATATCAATGAATGTCAGTTTGGGGAATAGGTTATATCTCATAAAATAACAGATTACAAATTCAGTATCACCGGTCATGGTGATGTTTCCACGATCGATCTTCAAAAAAGATCTTGGACGTGCAAAGTTTTTGACATAGACAAAATACCCTGTCCATATGCTATGGCAGGGCTTCGATCTTAATACGGTAATAAATATGGAGATGAAGTTTACGATCACTCCTCTCAATATTATTCATTGGAAAGATATGAACTGGAATATAGTGGGCATATTACTCCGATGCCTCCCAAAGAATCTTGAGTTGTTCCTGCAGAGCTTATGTGGAGATTAATACCTCCTCCATATATTGACCCAAGCACTATCAAACTGGTATGAAAGCCATATAAGAGGAGGCGTGGAGTTAGAGAATCATTTTCATCAAGAAGAAATAAGTGCTCCGTATGTAAGAGTGCTGGCCACAAAAGAACAACATGCTCGGATTGTAATCCACCATGATCGTTGTAGTTGCAAAAACTTGTGTTGTTGTTTGTGGTGGACTTTTATATATTTAAATCATTGTTGTGAAAATAATGTTATCATTTATTATATATAAAATATCTCTTTAATAACGTGTGCATCAATAAAAAGAGGTAAAACATGAACTAAATAATACAACAGACAACAATTATTTTCAACAGATTACCCATCTGTGGTAACAGATGACATTAGTTGGAAGAACACAACATAGTTCCATCAAACTGGAATGGTTTCCTCCAACAGATGATAAATCTATCGCAACAGATGGATAATGTATTAGCAGAAACCCAATCGATGACCAATCTATTCCAACACATGGTCCATCTGTTAAAAGAACTCAATATCCAAAATTGCTATTGCTACTGGATTCAAAATTGCTCCTTACCTCTAACCGTGGACATGTTACATGGGGCATTACATAACATGTATGTTTAGAAGAAATAGACAGAATAAAAATTGAATAAGAAATAAAAAGCCAAAGTCAACTAAAAATAAATTTTTCATTAAACAAAAATAAAATACATTAGGTATTGATCCAATATAGAAAATTAAAATACATACGCTAAAAGAAAAAACATATTCTAATTCTAATTATTATCGTCCTCATCATTAATGAAAGCTAGCAATTCAACTCGCAGTAGCAACGCCCTCATCAGCCTCTGCATCTTTCTGAACATCATCTCTCTTATGGCAACCAACTCCCTCTACAGGTTATTAATCTACCTCTGAAGTTTCTACATTGTGTCATGCAAAATAGCAATGTCCCAAACAGGATCAGTCATATCCAAAACACACGTGAAATGAAAAATTTAAAGAAAAAGAGTCCAAATATAATACAATGTATACTACCAATTGGTAGATTTACACCGGAAAAAAACTTACTTCAACGAGAAAGGAATATGCTCTTTGAAGTGAAGTGGTTGAAGATATCACACGAAAAGAAATGCAAGAAATAAATAAAGTTTAGTAGAATGAAGATTAAGGAGGAACCTATTTATAGAGGAATGAATCTGGGATGTTTCAGGCCAAAAGGCACGATTGTTAAGCTCTATTGTATTAATTACATTCAAACTGGTGGCATTTTGTTTTCTGTGAGATGTCGCGACTTTTTATTTTATATTAATACTTCTCACCTTTTCAAATGATTTTGAGATTTGATAACAATCATTATTATTGAGTTGTTGCAATAGATTGTCCATCTGTCATAATAGATTTACCATCTATTACAACAGATTATTTGTATGTGCAATAGATGAGCCATCTTTTGCAACATATGTATCAATTGTTGAGACAGATGGGCCATCTTTTGGAGATGTTTTAATTTCTTCTAATAGTTGATTCATTAGTTACAACAGATAGAGACTTCGATTCATCAGCTTTTTTGAATGTGTTACATAAAAAGTCACCGATACCTCTTTTTAATAGTCATCAAATTTGTGCAGATGAATAAACGCTGTCAAGTCTGTCGCAATAGATTTACCATCTTTTGCAACATCTTTTCCAACATATAAATTATCTGTTACGACAGATGAACCATATATTGGAGGAGTTGTTTTGATTTCTTCTAACAGTTGATTCATTAGTTGCAATAGATGGAGAATTTGGTTCATTAGCTATTTTGAATGTGTTAGATAAAAATTCATGAATCTTAACCTTTATTAATAGTCATTATATGCGTGCATATAAATAAATAATGTCTGGTCTGTTGCAACAGATTTACCATCTGTTGCACATATCAATTATCTGTTGTGACAGATGGACTACATGTTGGAGGAGATGTTTTGATTTCTTCCAACAAGTGGTTCATCAGTTCAAATAGATGGAGATTTCGATTCATCAGCTGTTTTGAATAAGTTAAGTTAAAAAAAATCCCAACTCTTCACACCTCTTTTATAATATTCATCACATATATGCTGATGAATAAACAACATTGTCTTGATGGGGTAGGAAGAATAAAGTGCATTCAATGGATCTACTTTCATGCGTGGGAGTTATGTATTATTGATCTGCCTACCGTGACAGAGACACATAATGTGCAATAATTTTGTGAATGTAGTTTTTTACCAATTAGACATTGATCCTTCAAACAAGATCCTGGATTGTACAGTTTAGTTTGATAGGTGTGAACTGATAAGGCAGAAGGGTTCCAAGACAATGGTATCGATACCCTGTTATAATTTAATGATGGTGTATGCTCATATTTTTGTGTCAAGTTTGGGGAAAGGTCCAAGTTTTTGGCGGCAGTGTAAATATCCAATAGTGATTGGACCGATTTAAATGACGCAATGGACTTCTTTAAAGGCCTCTGAAGTATCGCACTGTAGCAAATAATGATAGAACCAATACAAATTCCCCTGGTCCAACTTTATATAGATTGGTTGCTGGAAGAGACATTTATACAACAGAAAGTGCTTGGGAGAATACCTGTGGAGGAAAGGGGAGGTAGAAAAGGACATATATCATCTCAGACGTTGTTTAAGAGGAAACATAGGGAAAAAAGTAAGGAACTTCTAGAAAATCCGACCAATGAAATTGACATGAGAAATGAAAAAATTGGATGAGCTTTAAATGTAGAAGTGTAACCAAATATAAAAATTCGTCAGTTGTTGAATAAAAAGATGAATGGTCAACAGGACTGGAGCTGGACACTTTGCTCGAGAATGAAACTAGTGAGTGTGGCCTGAATGAAGACTCTCACAAAGTGCAGGACCAGAACTACAAGGAAGAAGCTTCGCGAGCATAGAAAATTGGTATGATTGTCGGTCAGAATTGAAACATGAACCAACAACTCTTGAATTAAAAATAAGGGAAGCCAAGGCATTAATTTTTGAAGTCTAACTTATATGCCATACCTTGTATTTGTGGCTATCATCAGGTCAATGAAAGTAGAACCAAAAAGGCCTGAAGTTTGGTAGAAATCCCATGCCTTGTTGTTTCCTTTGCCTTTGATGTAACCAGAGCCATAAACAGGAGGCATGAGATGCAAGTTTAACTTAAGAAATTGCCACCTTGGCTTGATCCCGTACTTTTAATTTAGGAGTAGGTGGTTTAGGTTTTGATTCTGAATGACAATCTTACCACTTTCTATGCTCGTGAAGCTGCTTCCTTAGAGTTCCAGTCCTGCATTTTGTGGGTCTTCATTGAGACTACGCTCGCTAGTTGCAGTTTCTAGCAAAGTGTCCAGCTTCACTCCTTTTGACTATTCTTTTTTTTTCTTCAACGACTGATGGATTTTCATTTTTGGATGAACTTTCACATCGTAGCTCATCCAATTTTTTTTTTATTTTTTATGTCAATTTCATCAGCCAATTTGTAATACCCCGTATTTTCGTGCAAGAATTCTAACCATCGTTCCTATGCATCTAAGATCTAATTCAAATAATTTCCATTTAAATATAAGTTTCAAAATCATTATCATAGTCTATGAAGTGGTTTAGAGGTGAAAAATGTTCATAGCAATGACTTAGAACAAAGTTGAGCTAAGATCATTTGATTCTTCCAACATTTGGTGTTTGATTCTACAAGGGTCTACTATAAACATGTATAAATTTTTATATACGTGGAATTTTTCTGCTCAAGACCTACCAAATATTACATAATTGAATTATCTTTCCAACGATATCAATTTCGTAAAAATTCAATAACCAAGTAAAAAGTTATGCCATTTTTCATGTGAGGCAGTAAGCCGACATAATCTTGACGCATCACATCAATTTTGCCTCGATGCAAAAAACTAATGTGGATCCAAAGCTATTTTACATGATAATTCAATTCCAAAAGGTCCTAGGGTCACTTTAGTCGATTCCCATCACCAAAATCCATCCTAAACACATAATTTCACCCCCAAAGATGCAAAGATACCTCATTATTCATCTTTTCATCTCAAATAGCAAAACCCTAAGGCTCATACTTTCTCTCCAAGAAACTCAAGATTCCACCATCCTTTTTCCAAATTGATGCAAGATTTAAGATCTCTAGACCAAGAGCTTCAAGAATCTTCATTCAAGAGTGCAAATAGAGTCTCAAAAAGAAAGCTTGTAGTCTCAAAAAGAAAGCTTGTACATCTAGTTCATCATCTATGCTATGTGGGATTTGAACAAGGACAAATCTTTCATCTTTGTGCCCAAAACATGATTTTTATTACAAGAGTTATTTGATTTTACATGCTTTCCTATGAAATTGAAGTTGGGTTTATACCCTATGTTGCTATTCATGAGATTATGAGATTTTCATTATTTTAAAAGTTGAATTACATGAGTATATTTATATTTTGGTATATATAGCTGAAATTTTTAGATTTTAAGATAATTTATGAATTTTTTGTCAGTAAAGCATGAATTTTGAGTTGTTGAAATAATGAGATTCATATTATGAGTTATTTTCCCATAACTTGATTGAGATGATTGAAAGCTTTTTAAGATGATTGTTGAGAATGAAGTTTAAATATGATTTTGATGCATTAAAGCTTTATATTTTGAGTCCTAAGTACAAGTGATGAGTTTATAAGGAGATTATGATCTCAAGTTTTGTTGAAAAGTTTTGATAAGTACTTTCAAAATCAAAGATCGATCTTTTGATTCTAAGCTAAGATAGCAATCCACACTATTTCTGATTTAAAGCAAAGAGAAGCATAATTTGGTCTTCATTATAGACCTTTGATCTATTTTGATGTGGATTTCTTAAAAGTTCTGAGCTGAGTATGGGTGTAGTATTTAGCACCGAGTTGGGTATGTTTCCAGGTCTCATACCTCAGAACTACGTGCCACTGTAGGATTAATATTTATGGGTCTGAGGCCGAGATAGTGATCACTAAAGTTAATGTTCTATTCCAATGTCAAGGGTAGAACAACTCTCCCTAACGTGGGCGAGACATTGGACTCCATGTAGCTCACATTTTTATGTTAGTTAGAAGAACATCCCAAAGAAGACCCCTAGTCTTTAAATAGTTTATAGATTTAAAGTCTTAGTATATATTTTGAAAGTTAATATTTTAAGATTTCCAAAGTTTTAAGTCCCAAAGTCTCTTAAAAGTGTTACAGTCTTAAAGTTCCCAAGTCTTTGAGTCCCAAGTCCTAAGTTTCACAAAGTGCTATAATTCTTAAGTTTCAAAAAAGTCCCTTATTTTCATAAGATTAAAGTGTATGTTCTAAAAGTTATTATTTTAAGATTTCATCCAGTTGACAAGATTTAAGAATAAGAAGAGGATACAGATTTTAGAATAAGGTATAATGACTCATGAGATTTATACTACATGCTTCCTTATTCATGATTTATGAGATTTAGATTCCAGTTTTTGCTCAAGCTATGCGAGTCATTTATATCAGCATGAATGATTTCTATAACGATTGATGATATTATTTAACTATTGCATACACCCCCATATACTCTGTACATTCTTAAAGTACTGATTCATATATATGTCTATGTGCTACATTGTCTCACATTATAGGTACAAGTTACAGTGCATATACCATATTCAGTCAGTCCGTAGCTTCCATTCAGCAGGTGATGAGTTATTTTGATTCAAGGGCTCGAGTCAGTTATACAACATGAGAAGTATTGTATTTTCTTTATTCAGTCGTATTGAGTTGGGATAGTTGGGAGTCATGACCCGGCTACCTATAGTCAATACTAATAGAGGCTTCATAGACAGTCAGTGGTGTTAATGTATTTAATTTCAATTTTGTTGGTAAAAGTGGAGTTGTAATCTTATAAATTCAAATTTGTATTGATCAGGTTCAGAGAAGTTTTATGTTTCTGCTGATTTTGTTCAGATTTATGTATTTTATTTAGTTTCTTGTAAGTATGCCAGCAGAAGGGTTAGCTTAGGATCACTTGTTACCCTAATCACTGTGTGACATCTCCAGACCCATTTTCGGGGAGTTACACAATTTTGTTACACTTTCCTTCCTACCCTGTGTTTCATCTTAAACAAAGTTTGTGATGATAGATGGCCTTCTCAATCTCCCCAATCCCGTACAGGTATTATCCCAAGCACCTACTGCTGTATAATAGTCTCCTACACCAACCCATCCATATAAATTTGGACCTGGTGAATTTCTATTGGTTTCATCATTATTTGCTGCAGTACGAGGCTTCAGAGGCCTTACAAGAAGTCCATTGAACCATTAAAACTGGTCCAATCACTATTGGATATTTATACTGCCTCCAAAAACTTGAAACCTTCCCCAAACATGATACAAAAACATGAGTATTAACCGTTACTAATTATAACAGGGTATCGACACCACCTAAGTTGTCCCTTAGTCTTACCTGTTTGAACTTAACAATCTTAACTATAAAATGTCATATCTTTTTTAAAGGATTAACACCTAATAGGTAAAGAATAAACATTCACAAAATCATTGTACTGGATGTGTGTTTTCATGATAGGTTAATCAGCAATACATACCTCTCACATATGAAGAGGTTCCATCTACAAGCAACTTATTCTTCTGAACCCATCTTTACTCTAGCCTTTAATGCTGGTTGGGTAAAAGGTGAATCCAATTTCACTTTCTTTTATCTGCAAAAAAGCGAAATACATTTGATGTCAAATAAGAGAAGAACAAAAATAATATTACAAAAGGGTAACACAAAATTGAGTGAATCAATAGATAACCAATCTGATGTAATAATTACCCATCTATTTAATAGATGAGGAATTTGTTTCAATAGTTGGATGACATGTTTCAACAGATGGTTCATCTGTTGGAATAAATCAAGCTCAACTTACTACTGGTTTGATTTCTTCAAACAGTTGCTCCATTTGTACAAAAGGGTAACAAAAAATTGAGTGAATCAATAGATAACCAATTCGATGCAATAGATTACCCATTTGTTCAAACAGTAGCTCCATCTATTCCAACAGATGGTTCATCAAACTATACTAACAACAAGGTTTTTTGAGTTCTCCCAACAGATGAATGTTTTTTCATATTTTAATAATAACAATGGTTCGTTCATTCAAGACTTAAAAGTCACCTTTCCTTTAATTTTCTCAATAAATAGAAAATTGGTAATGGGTAAATCATTAATATCTATTTTAAATGACATACAAAAAAGAAGACGAGATGGAAAGAGCAATAGTGAACCATACCTGCAATGTGAAAAAAACAAAGGGAGCAGAACATTCAGTTCAGTCAAGAAAAGATATTGATTGGTTGAGATTCGAAAGGATCCTCATCTGAAAGAAGAGAGAAAAGAGAGGAAAAAAGGAAAGAAAGAGAATTGAGAATAAAGAAGAGTGATAGATGATTTGAGTTGTCTTACTTTACGGATGAAGGATAGAGTATTCTTCTTAATATGGGTTTTAAATATTCATTAATAACTCATGAGGGGCACGAGGAGACGGTGACATTGAAAAGTCTAGATAAGACTACTCACTTAGGAGATTTTTGAGTTGTCGACGTAATATATTTTGTCGCCTTAGTATTTTAACTTTTTTTGTCTCGGACAAGAAATACCTACATTGCTTTTAAAAAAAGGTTGTTAAAATTTCTAAGTGTAATAAATAAAAATTTCTATTTTGAAAATTTCCAAAGCTCGATCATCTGTTGCAAAAGATACAGAACCTGTTTGATAATTTATAATAGATGCATAATATGTTGTAATAGATGACTTAGTCTGTTTGATTAAACCTAATAGAAAAGACATCTATTGAAATAGGTTTAACATATATTTTTATAAAATTTCAATTGAATTCATGTGTTAGACTAATACCTTAATTGATTAATCTAGGACCAGGGGTGAGTTCTCATAGGGTCAACTACAACTTTAATTGAGCCTTTTGGAAATTGCATGATGAGACGGTATTACGTTCCTCCCGACCAGAGTTGTCGATCGATCACTCTGAGCTAAACCGATTCTTACTACCTCTTACGTTCAACTAATACCTTAATTGATTAATCTAGGACTAGGGGTGAGTTCTCATAAGGTCAACAATAAAAGATGGTAGAGCCTATTTGATAATTTACAAGAGATAGGTAATTTATTGTGTCAAATGACACAATTCATTTGATAATTTACAACAGGTGAGTATTCTATCACAACAGATGACTTAATCTGTTTGATAATTTGCAATAGATGAGTAATCCATTGCAACAAATGGCTTAATCTATTTGATAACTTACAACAGATGGTTAATCTATTGCAACAGGTTGAACATTTATTTTATACAATCTTAATTGATCTCACATGTTTGACTAATACCTTAATTGATTAATCTAGGACCGGGGGCAAGTTCTTATAGGGTCAACTATAACTTCAATTGAGTTTTTAGGTAATTGAATAATGAGATGGTATTGCGTTCCTCCGGACTAGATTCATCGATCGATCACTCTGAGCGAACCGATTCTTACTACTTTATATGTTAGACTAATACCTTAATTGATTAATCTAGGACCAGGGGTGAGTTCTCATAGGGTAACCTACAACTTCAATTGAGTCTTTTGGTAATTGCATGATAAGACGGTATTGTGTTCCTCCTGACTAGAGTCATCAATCAATTACTCTGAGATGAACCAATTCTTACTATTTCATATGTTCAACTAATACCTTAATTGATTAATCTAGGAGTAGGGGTGAGTTCCCATAGGGTCAACTACAAAAAATGACAGTGCCTATTTGATAATTTACAATAAATAGGTAATCTGTTATGAAAAATGACACAATCCATTTGATAATTTACAACAGATAGGTAATCAGCCACAACAAATGACTTAATCTGTTTGATAATTTACAATAAATGAGTAATCTATTGCAACAAATGACTTAATCTGTTTGATAACTTAGAACAGATGGTTAATCTGCTGCAATAAGTTGAACATTTATTTTTATATAATTTCAATTGATTTCACATATTAGACTAATAACTTAATTTATTAATTATGACCAGGCGCGGGTTCTCATAGGGTCAACTACAGCTTCAATTGAGTCTTTTGGCAATTGAATGATGAGACGGTATTGCGTTCCTCTAGACCAGAGTCATCAATCAATTACTCTAAGCTGAACCAATTCTTACTACCTCATATGTTAGACTAATACCTTAATTGATTAATCTAGGATCAGGGGAATGTTCTTATAGGGTCAACTATAGTTTCAGTTAAGTCTTTTAGCAATTGCATGATAATACAATATTGTGTTCCTCCCGACCAGATTCATTGATCGATCACTCTGAGATAAACTGATTCTTACTACCTCATATGTTCAACTAATACCTTAATTGATTAATCTAGGACTAGGGGTGGGTTCTCATAGGGTCAACTACAATAGATGGCAACACTTATTTGATAATTTACAATAGATAGGTAATTTTTTATGATATATGACACAATCTATTTGATAATTTACAATAAATGGATAATCTATCACAACAGATAACTTAATCTATTTGATAATTTACAATAGATGAGTAATCTATTGCAACAAATGACTTAATCTATTTGATAACTTTTAATAGATGGTTAATTTTTTGCTACATGTTAAACATTTGTTTTTATACAATTTTAATTAATTTCACATGTTAGACTAATAACTTAATTGATTAATCTATGAATAGGGGTGAGTTCTCATAGGGTCAACTATAACTTCATTTGAGTCTTTTGGTAATTGAATGATGAGATGGAATTGCGTTCCTCCAGACCAGATTCATTGATCAATCACTCTAAGCTAAGCTGATTCTTATTACCTTATATGTTAGACTAATACCTTAATTTATTAATCTAGGACCAGGGCGCGTTCTTATAGAGTCAACTACAGTACATGACAATGCCTATTTGATAATTTACAACAAATAGGTAATCTATTTCGACATGGCACAATCCATTTGATAATTTACAATAGATAGGTAATTTGTTGCAACAGATTACTTAATATTTTTGATAATTTACAATAAATGCATATCTGATGCAACAGATTGAACATTTATTTTTATACAATTTCAATTGAGTAAATTAATTAATCTAGGACTAGGGGTGAGTTCATAGGATCAACTACAACTTCAATTGAGTTTTTTGGCAATTGGATGATGAGACGGTTAAAATTATGCATATCTTTTATCATTTTAAAAAATAATTAAGATCAATTTAGACCAAATTAACATTTTCCAAACTTGTCAATCTTTTCTAAAATGCAAATCAACCCATAGTTTTTCATTTCATCATTTCAAATCTCCAGTTCTCACTCATTTTTCTTTCTCACTAAACAATATAGTACAGGCAACAACTACAAAAAAATTGCTTAACCCTTCACAACAGATCAGTTTTCTTCTCATTTCTGACCATATAGGTGTTATTTTCATCTTCATTCTTACTTGTATCAGCCATTTTCTCTGTATTCATAGGTAACCGAGTTTGAGAAGAGTTATATATTTGTTATTTTTTTCTAAAAAATAAGAGCTTTTAAGTTAATGATGAAAAATAAAACTTTTAGTTGTATTATCTTTGAGAATGGGTTTAAAATTTTGAGTTTTGATGGTAAAATCATTGGAAGAACTTGAGAAAACCCTAGTTTCTATCACAGTTTTCCATTGACTATCATGGTATTATTGGATGGTATTTGTGGTATTGGTGGTGGTGTTGGTAGTTGTCATGGTGGCATTGGTAGTGGCTATTGGTGGCATTAGTTGGTGGTGTTTGTGGTGACATTGGGTTGTGGTGTTTATGGTGTGTATCGGTTGTATCGGTATTCGTGGAGTTTATGGAATTTGTTGGTGATGTTTTCTGGTGGTAGCTATTGGTGTGTCGGTATTGGTTGTGTTTGTAATGTATTTTTTAAAATTTATGCATACATCAATTGTAATGTAATTTTTATTTTTCTATTGTTTGGTGGTAAAACATGTCTCCAAAAGCAAAGAAAGTAAAAGCGGATCGATGTCTGACCACCCAAAAAAATGCTACAATACAGAGGGATTCGGAGAAGCTTCCTGAACAAAGTAAAGCTGAGGAGAGATATGAAAGCAATGTTGAGGAGGTGGACAAGGGTCTGTAGATGGTGATGAAGAAAATAAAAGTGAGAAAGAGGAGGAATTAGAGAGTGAGAGTGATAAAAAGGATGATCATCAAACGGATGATAATGGATCACCAATAGGGCGTGAATTAATATTGACATCCTAGAATACTTTTAGTATTGATAGGTTTCAAGTTGCGATACCAATAAATGACCCAAAACCAAAAGAAGAACTAACTGGTGGAATTGTACTTAAATGTCTGATGGGGAGTAAATTTATTTATTTTTGGAAAATTATAAATGAAGAAAACATAGACAGACTTTTTATGAAGAGCTACTTTAGACGCTTTCTTAAGCTATCCGAGTCCCCTGCCCATTTCCATGTGAGGATGGTATATTGTCTTCTCAAGCGTAGGATCAAGTATGTGAGGGATGATGAAGATTCAAAGGAAGGGAGCAAAAAGATGGATGAAATCTAGATCAACTACTATGGCATGCCGGTTTGTTTTGGCTTGCAAGAGTTTTCCATAGTGACGGGATTGAGATTCCATCATCTAGAAGAACCGCCTATCTCCAAGGGAACACCCATAAAAGATCTAAGGCAAGAAAACTCAATTCAAAAATAGATGGGTTGTTTGACATTGCTCGACGTGGCTACAAAACATCAGATTCGTTGATAGGCCTCATGGATAATACCATACCAAAGCAGTACAGGGGGCAATTATGCTTAGTTTGGTTTTCCCATTTGGTTATATTGGTAAGAGATGTCAACTAGGTCATAGAAGATGATTTATTGGTGCGAGCTGAGGATTTAGATAAATTCAACAACTACCCCTGGGGATATGACAACTTCTACTTGACTGTCCAATATTTACTGACAAAGCTATCCTCATGGACGACTATATTATACAGCTTTTCTTGGGCTTTCATGGTAAAAGTAATCACTATTTTTACTCATCCATTAATTCTTATTGAATATAGTTATTACGACTTTTTTTTACTTGCTTCCTGTTTACATTTTTTTTGGCTTGAGCATTTGAATCCATTTCCCCCTTTGAAAGTAGTTAATGGATTACCTAGATAAGGTTTCTTATCCAAGGATATTTAGGTGGTTGGCTGCAAAGAGTAACACCAAAATTCAGGAGGCTGATCTCTTTAACCCTCAGGATGATGCAGTATGTCTTCTTCAAGTAAAATAGTTTTACTCAATAAAATGAAAGATATTGAATAGATGTTATCTCTAGTGCAACAAATGTTATATCAGATGCACCAGATAGGACATTTGTTGTGAGAAATTACCCGTTCTGTGCTAATCGGTGCAACAGATGGATAATCTATTGCAACAAATGATTGATATCTTATATCAGATTACCCATTTGTTGCTTTGGTTCTCTAAACCCGACTCCTAATAGATTAACCATCTACTGCAATTATGTAACTGATGTGTAATCTGATGTAACATATTGTTAATACACATATAAATCATGTGTTGTATAACATATACCCCAACATATTACTCGTCTTACGCAACAAATTGGTAATCTGTTGTGGTAGATGATTAATATTTTGCATCAGATTATCCATGTTTTGCTCTGGTTCTCTAGACCCAACTCAAATGGATTTTAACCATCTACTACAAACTATGCAACAGATAGGTAATTTGATGCAACATATTGTTAATCTGTTGTAGAAGTTGGCTGGTTTAAAATGTAACCCAACTGTAAAAAATATTATACTATATGATTTAAATGTATTTGTGGTTTTTCTAGGTTGTGCATCCACAGATCATGCCTACTGAGGTGGAGTCATTAATGACTTCTTATATTACTCTAGGTTATGTTGATATTATAGAAGACCCAACAGTGGAATTAGCTGGAGCAACAGCCATAAGAAGAGCAGTTAGGCAAGGTCAGCCTAATGTTGATGCTTTTCATGACCAACCTACTAAGACAGATCCGAGTGCTTCTTCTGGTAGAGTTGTTGGTGTTGGTGGTAGGCATGTTGATGCTGCTACCACATGTGATGATGAGCATTTTGATGCTTAAGAAAAAATAAATATGTTTGAAAACACCCCTTTTCACCCTTACACAGGTCCCTCTCACCCCTCTTCACCCTCATGTCCACGTTATAAATGTGAGGAGTATAAGTACAACCATGATAAACTATTTGGAAAAATAGAGGCTATCTCTAAAGCTATCAAGGAATTCAAATCTAAGAGGGGTTTCATATCATCTAAGAAAGTGAGAGAGTCATACACTCCTATAGTGTTGGTTAGGAGAAAGAAATGAGCAATAACCAACATACTCTCCAGTTAGAAATAAAAAATAATTATAAATCCTCACTCTCCAAAAGTTGTTGAAGTTTAGGATCCATTAAAGAAGGTGGAAATATATGCAAAACTTAGCACCAAAGAGAAGAGGGATCTACGACAGGCCAAGAATACCAAGCCAGGCAAACCAGATTACCCCAGGCCTCCCTTTCCCACAAACACTTCCAGACTATGATAGATATGCGTATGTGGTACGAGGACAAGGAAAGTTTACTTTTTCTAAACTAGCCTTCTAATCTACCTCATGAAGAAGAAGCTACGCAATAGATATGAAATCTGTTGCAGTAGTTGGGTATTCTGGTGCAACTGATAGTGGTTCTATTGCAACTTACTATCCATCCGTTGCATAAGTTGTGTTGGATTATTGATTCAAATAAACCTATGCAATAGATGGACCATCTTTATAATTTCTAAGCTATTTAAAAATTGAATTCTTATATCACAACATGTTGACAAAATATCTGCCTCATGAGGAAAAGGAAATTAACGTACCCGAAAGCTTATAACGTTGTCGATAGGATAATGGACCTCGACTTCTGCAAGAAGCTCAAGGATAAGTACGATTAACTTAATTCTGATGTGTCATACTTTGGTTTGAGACTTGAGTTCTTAGTTTCTATGTTGGAATTGGATGAAGAAGAAATGATAAAATATATTAGAGTGGAGAGGCCAAATCTACATGGTAAGAGCTGGACTGAGGCAAAGAGGATTCAACCAGTCATTAGTGTTAATGACATACATTATCGAGTTGTTCAGATACCATTCGAGGAGGGAAAGATCAAATTTTATGATTGCAACGAATCTGCCGTCGACTAGGTCAATCTTTTTCTTCTCCTGCAGCCACTGATGGTGCGGTTGCCCACCTTGTTGAGAGAGAGTAAAATGATGAATCATTTACCAATGGAAGTGTTGATGAATAAATCATGGAATTTTGAAGTTCAAAATAAGGGCATGAAACTTCTGAAACATGATATCGGTTATACGTTCGGCTCACATGCTCTTGCACACATCGAATGTTTGCTGACTGGCACAAAAATGGACGAGACAATGACCTTTTTGTGTGAAAATACTGTGGCAAACCTGAAAAAGGTCCGGGCTTATGGGTACTAACTAGATGTTTGGAGCCTGTGTATATAGAAGAGCCAATGAAATAATATTTTTTTATTTCAAGTCACATTCAATTTACTTTAAACTACATGTACATGTAGTGACAATAATTTTTTTCTCATGAATGTTGAGTTTTTTTATAATGGAATAGATTGTCAATCTGTTGTAAAATATATTCTATCCATTTTGGTAGATAGTTTATCTGTTGCAATAGGTTGATCATCTGTTGCATTATGTCGATCTTATTTCTTTCTAATCTAAGTCTAATTTGTTACAATAGAGGGAAGACTTGTTTGATAATTTCCAACAGATGACCTAAATTTTACAACATATGCCTAAATTTGTTTGATATTTTGCAACAATTATGCTTGAATATCCATGTGCTCGATAACACCAAACCAGTAAAAAATACACCACCATAAAAATTTCAGCAATTAGTCTTGAATATTCATGTGCCCAACAATACCAAATTAGTAGCAGTAATGACAACAACGTAGCATCTTCTTGCTTGATTTTGTTTCTCTTCAGAAGCCTTGACTTGTTTTCAACAAACCCCAGATTACACGATTTGCTTGTGAAGGGTGTCGTTCAAGGTAATCGCATCCACTCAATTTCTATAAAACACAAGAACATAATTACAAAACAATTACAAGTCAATAATTAATCAACTAATTAAATAAAAAAAATATTATCTTTGAAATTTTACAAGTAAAATACCTACGACCTAGATTTTGTTGAGTCCAAGAAGTCTTCAATAGAACTTCATGACTGCACTTACAATATCAAAAATCATTATCATAAAAAACAGTGGAAGATGTGCTCGACTTTTTCAAACTCAGTTGAAAAAATGAAAAAAAGATGAAGAAAAGAAAAACCAAATGCAAATAATTTGAAGAATTTGGATAGATAAAAAAAAGATGGCGATGAAGAAGAAGATTTGGAAATTTAGGTTTAAATTTTAGGAAGAAGATGCATATATAAGAAGACATTCGGGGAAAAATGATCGTTGGGGGACAAATCAGAGGTCAAGTCAACAAAAAGTACCAACCTGACACATTTGATGTCTATTTTATTTTACGTGTTTAAAATGAATAATATCTACTTGATGCCTATTTTATTTTAGGTGTTTGAATTGAACACTATCGATGGATTCTGCCTTTTTTATTTCAATTCAATTTCACTTTTTTACATGTAGTGGCAATTTTTTATGTCCAATGAAAGTTGAATTTCTATAATGCAACAAATTCTCCATCTGTTGTGATGAATATTCTACCTGTTCTGACATATAATTTATCTATTGTAATAGGTTGGTCAACTGTTAAATTATGTCGGTGTTTCTATCTAAGTCTATCTATTGCAGTAATGGAAAGACCTGTTTGATAAATTTCAACAGATTACCTTTCTGTTGCAACATATGTATAAATTTGTTCGATATTTTCCACATATGTGCCGTCTATTGCAACAGATACATTATCAGTTGCAATATTTAAATCTAGTAATCCATTTCAATTAATAAGTTCAAATCTAATGAAAAAAAATTCATAGACAAAATAAAATAAATCGAAGCATTAAGAAATTAGCTGAAATAAATCAACGAATAAATAAAATATAAAAAAATTATTATGGGTATAGATCTCAACAAATAAATCTACAATTTAAGTATTGATGCGAAGGATTCCTAAGGAGGGGTGATTTTATTACTTTGACAGACTCAAGCTATAAAGATCTACTCAATATGGAAAAATTGTTCTTCATCTGATGCTATGAAATTCGGCTTTGCTCGTCATGGATCTTTATTGTCGATTACGTACGGTTTCTACGCTTTTTTTTCTCCGTATTTCCATAAAAAGAGTAGATTAGCATATTGTCAATGTTGTTCAGCAATAGCTTTTATATCCACCTAAAAAGCCAGAATTGGTCAATGCTAATCACGGAGATACAACAAAATGGAAAAAGATAACTCATCTATTCTATCAAATCAAACAGGTCTTCCTCCTATTTTAAATGATTTGAAATAGATTATATTTCATTTGTAATAATGAATCAACTGTTGGGACAAATTTCTACATGAGGAAGACCTGTATGATAATTTTCAAGGGCTGAACCATCTGTTGTAACATATGACTCATATGTTGAGTTGATAGGTCATTTGTTGGTACACATAAAAGTGGTTCAAAGTGATATTTGATTTTCTAAAATAGATAAAACATATGTCG
>JAPEIP010000075.1:129437-202446 GCA_026120095.1 Capsicum chinense
CTAAATACAAGACTAGACTATTCTAGAAACTTCAGCAGAAATCTATGATTCCAAAAATCTACATTGATATTTTCACACTCCCCCTTAAAGTGATTTTTTGGAAGCTATCCTGAACTTGTCGTGAAACAAACTAGAATTCCCGACCACAATTAGGAGTCAAATGATTGTATTAAACTCACTCAAGAAATTACAAGATGGAGATCTGTAATGGAACAATAAGAAAATCTATAGAAGATAGAAGAAATAGGGAGATGGGAACAGAGATACTGAGAGAGAGGCAAGAAGTAGATACTTGCTTAGCAATTCTCTGCCCCAATACAATTCTTGTTAACTATTTATTTTCCTTGTGCTGCAAAACCTATGCCCCTATTTTATGTTTTTGCCTCCACTCCCACTATGAAGTCAACAAGTTGTTTGGATGGAATCCTCACATGCTCACTTCTTCTCTTAACTTCAACCCGTTACTGAGTGTGTGTCCATGTCAGCAAGTGAGATGTCTTCCACGTCAGCCTCATGGGTCATAACAATACCTCCGTCTTGTTGAAGAACCTTGTCCTCTAGGTTCAGAGATGAGTCCAACTGACTAGGATCAGCCAAACCAGTTAGCTAAAGTGCTGCATTTTGTTGATTTGGTTTACCCGTACATTTCTTGAGCAAAGAAACATGGAATACTGGATGTATGTGAGCTTTGTCGGGTAACTCTATCTTGTAGCCAACCTCACCGGTGCGTTTAATGATTTTGAAGGGTCCAAAGTAACTTCTTCCCAGTTTTGGGTGTTGTTGAAGACGCACAGTGTTCTGATGATAAGGTTTAAGTTTTGTATAAACCCAATCCCCTATCATGTAAGTCACTTATAGACAACGCTTGTCAGTTAAAATCTTTATTCATGTCTGTTCTCAGACCAAGTTAGTCTTGAGGAGGTCCACGATGGCATCACGGTCTACCAAATAGGACTCGATCAGATCACTAGGACTGCTACCCAAAATATAACGTGCAAAAGTAGGAGTATCCTTTCCATACAATACCTTGAAGTGTGTCATTCTTGCTGAAGACTGATATGATGTATTATACCAATATTCTGCCCAATGTAGCACGACAAAGCCTCAGATTGTTCGTCCAAGCATTTGTTCAAAGCCTCAGATTGTTTGTCCGTCTAAGGGCGGTACGCGGTACTCTTTACCAAAGTAGTGCCTTGCAAGCGATTCAGTTCCTGCCAAAAATTATGTAAGAATCGAGGGTCACAATTAGTGATGATAGATCTTGGGGTACCATGAAGTCGAACGATGCCAAAAACGAAGGCCTCTATGACTGACTAAGAAAAAAAATATACTTAAGGGCAATTAAGTGCCTATATTTGGATAATCTATCCACCACAGTCATGATAGTGGATTTCCCTTTTGAACTAGGCAAACATATGATAAAATCCATTGTGATATCTTCAAATACCATGGAAGGGACTGTTAGAGGCTCCAATAAGCCAGCGGGAAGATGATGTGAATCTTTTATTTGTTGGAAAACATGGCAAGCAGATACCAAACTTTGCACATCCTTCTTCATACCTTTCCAATAGAAATTGGAAGATATTCTATGATATGTACGAGCAACCCCAGCATGTCCCCCTACTTTAGTTCTATGGAATTCATGAAGTAATTTCTGGCACAAGGCCGAGTCAGCTAGAATAACCAAGCGGCCTTGAAAAATAACAGACCATTTCGAAAGTGAAATTTTGAACCAGTAGAATAAGGGTCTTGTACGGATTGCTGCAGAGCCACTAATTTGGGATGAGTTTTGTTTAAGGCCTTGAGGTCATATTCAAGATCATTTCCTTTGACAGAGATATTGAAGAACACAGATTCACCAGTTTGTGAGAGTACATCAGCAACTTAGTTTAATTTCCCAGGCCGATAGATAATTTTAAAATCAAAACCAACTAACTTACTTAGCCATTTCTGCTACTCTGGAGTTTGAATTATTTGACTCGTCAAGTTTTTGAGGGATTTCTAATCGGTGTAAATGGTAAATCACCGCCCAAGCAAGTACTGTCTCTACTTACTAACCACTTGGGTTATAGAAAACATCTCCATATGATTGGTGGATGCTCCTTGCATTCTATTGCTTAATTTCTTGCTATAATATGCCACAGGGTGCCCCTCTTGTGCAAGCACTGCTCCTATACCTTTTTCTGGATGCATCCGTTTCAAGCTTGAATGCTTGAGTAAAATTAGTTAAGGCTAACACTGGTGTGGAACTGAGTTTACTTTTTAGAGTTTCAAAAGTTGTGCTAGTTGCAACCATCCAATTATAGGAATCCTTGCGAAGGAGGTCCGTGAGAGGCCCAATAATGGGTGCATAATGATGTATGAATCATCGATAATAACCTGCCAGCCCAAGAAATCTCCATACTTGTTTCACATTCTTAGGTTCTGGCCATTGCTCTATTGCAGAAATCTTGGAAGGATCCACACTAAGACCTTGATATGAGATTACATGCCCCAAGTAATCAACTGAAGTTTGTCCGAATTGACATTTGCTTCGCTTGGCAACTAACTTATGCTTCCACAACAAATCCAACACAATTGTCAAATGCTTCAAATGCTCCTCCCATAAAGAGCTATGCACAAGAATGTCATCAAAGAATACAAGGAAAAAACGACGTAGACATGTTCTAAACACCTTATTCATAGTAGCCTGAAACGTCGACGGGGCATTAGATAACCCAAATGGCATCACTAAACACTCGTAATGCTCATTGTGAGTCTGAAGGTCTGTCTTTCCCACATCATATGATATAACTCATATTTGATGGTAACCAGACAAAAAATCAAGTTTAGTAAAGTATACAGCACCAAATAGTTCATCAAATAGCTCATCAATAGTGGGAATTGGGAACCTATCCCGAATGGTGACTGCATTTAAGGCTTTGTAATCCACGCAAAAGCTGCACGTACCATCTTTTTTGGGAACCAACAACACGGGTGAAGAAAAAGGAATGGTACTAGCTCAAATTACTCCTTCTTGGAGCATTTCTGTAACTAATTTCTCCATGGCTTGCTACTAAACATAAGGGTACCTGTACGGTTTAACATTAACTGGTTCTTTCTCGGCTACCAAATGTATTACATGGTCTTGTGGTCTAGATAAGGGAAGCCCTTGTAGTTTTTAGAATACCTCATTGAATGATTCGAGTAGTTCAAGGAGCGTAGGATTAAGCTGCTCATCAGTACCAGGCACATGGTCCACTACCCACAAATAGTAGTAAGATAAAACTACATCTGTGGCCAAGCATCGTCAGAGGTTATGCAACTGTATTGGTTGAGCACAAGAAGGTTCCAACCCTTTCCAACAAACAGTAGATCCCTAGTTAGTGAACTCAAATAGGCATTGTCCATAGTCAGTAACCACTCTTCCCAAAGTGGAGAGCCAAGAGACACCGAAAACTACATCCATGCAGTGTAAGAACAATACATACAAGTTAGGGGTGAGATCGAAACCTTGAATTAAGAGCAAAAATTGGTGTGAAATGCTATGAGTCATAGACTCTAACCACTTCCCACCACCACCAAAAAACTCAGAATGGTCTCGATTAATAGATGAAGGAAATTTGCTGCTCTATCCTGGATAAAGTTACAAACACTACCCCCGTCCACTAGGACTTGGACCGGAGATCCATTCACATGTCCAAGAAATTAAAGTGTGGAAAAGGAATTTCCACCGGCCAAATCATGATAGGAAATAGCTGAATTTTCCTAGGCCTCTAAACATTGCAATTTCTCTGTTTCTATGTCATCAGGAACAATTGGCTCCTAAATGGGATCAATATCAGAATCATTTGTGAGAAACAATAATTTATGAGGGGATTTGCATTGGTGCCCATCTGTATATTTTTCCTCACAATAATAACAGAGCCCACGCGCGCAACGGCTCTAGATTTCAACATATGAGATGCACTTTAAGGGTGGTCATGAAGCAACTTAGATGGAGGTATGGTTTTCAGCTAACGCAAATGATAGACATTGATTAGATGACCATGAATTAGGACTAGGTAACAGAGGTGTACCTTTGTTGGAAAGCACTGGTCGAGTTGGGACTTTTTTAGCTTAGATTCGATGCTTATGTATATGAGCATGTTTAAGTGCCTCATCATATATGTTGGGCTCATGAATTAGGAATGATTTCTTATATCCTCCCTTAGTGCAGAAATAAAGAGGCTTACCAAAAACTATTAAGGATATCATCTATTTCATTAGCAATAGCTTCAAACCTCCGTTGCAGCTCTGAAACCGTGCTCTCCTGTTAGATTTTCACTATCCATCGGTCTGCTAACTCGAGTCCCTTCTCCTTGAATTGAATCTGAACCTTCTTCGTAAAGTACATCCAACCCACTAGTTGCTTGTTTCGAAATAACCACCGATACCATTCTAGCACTTCACCATCTAGGTAGAAGGATGCCATAGTAAACTTTTTTCCAACCTTGATGCCATAAAAATCGAAGTAGAGCTCTGCTTGGAATATCTAAGCCTCTGGATTTGCACCACAAAACCTGCCAAACTCCAACGATGTAGGCTTATGACGGAGGGTACGTGCCGTCGATGGATAAATTTGGTGTGTCATCTTGTTAACAACAACCTCCAGAAGCATACCATGAATTTCTTCTAGTTCCTTAGAGATTGAAGTATTTTCTTCGTTAACCGATTTTTTTAGAAGAGCCTTGAGTATGGTACGGTCCTCCATTAAAGACTGCTGGATGAAAGCACCAGTGAAACAATCTAGAATTCCCAACCGCAATTAGGAGTAAATTGATTGTATTAAACTTACTCAAAAAATTACAAGATGGAGATTTGTAATCAAACAATAAGGAAAACTATAGAAGATAGAAGAAATAGAGAGATGGGAATAGAGATACCGAGAGAGAGGCAAAAAGTAGACGCTTGCTTAGCAATTCTCTGCCCCAATATAATTCTTGTTAACTATTTATTTTCCTTGTGTTGCAAATCGTATGCCCCTCTTTTACGTTTTCTCCCCCACTCCCATTGTGAAGTCAGCAAGTCTTTTGGATGGAATCCTCATGTGCTCACTTCTTCTCTTAACTTCAACCCATTGCTGAGTGTGTGTGTCCATATCAGCAGGTGAGGTGTTCTCCACGTCAGCCTTATGGGTCACAGAATGTCGTGGAAGAACTAAGACAAAGCTTTGGACAATGCCTTGTTGGAAATTCTTGCAATTTTTGCTCGACTCCCCTAACTTCATCAAATAATGAAGTTTTTCTATCATTATTTGATCATTCAAAAATATATGTATGTGTACCAAAAAAAGTTTTATCTATATAACATACCAACATAATAATATTAACTTCACGAGCCAGCTATACAACCCTCTTCAAAGGCCCATTTAAAACATTTAACACACATTCCCGATTATTAACCCAATTATGTATTAAGGCATCCCGTTTTTATCGTCATACCAACCCACTTGCAAGTTTATAACATGCCATGACAATTATTTCATCAACTGTAATTCGAATCCATTGGCCAAAAAGGATATCAAATTACTCAAACATTTAGGACTCAAACCCATTTAGCCAACCAATCCCCAAGGCACCAATTCAAATAAATTCATGGACACCAAGGCCTTTATTGAGCCATTTATACTTCATTAAACTTTTATCCCAATGCATTAGATCAAGTAGACAAGTAAAATCATGTGAAAAGTTTATTATCATTATCAATTTCATAATTTGGTATAGGGAACACAATTTCCAAAGCCACAAGTCAAGACAAAACCATTTAAATTGGGGAAAACTTGACCCTTTGTTTATCAACCAATCCTATTCACCCCACAAGTTTCAAAACCATCTATAATCATGAATAGTGCATAAATAACCATGGGAAATAAATTTATTGACCAATCATGTCAAAATCCATTAACCATGTGAAAACCCTTATTTTAAATCACATAAAAAACATGTATTTTCATGAAATAGAGATATTTAGTTTAAGGGTAGAGTCATATGCTGAGATACTAAGATTTATCAAGAGAACTCGACTATTGATCCCTTAGATGACCAACTTCTTTGAAATCCTAAGTACCTTTCGTAAGAGAATTTTTAGAAATTTAAGAATGTTTTGGCTGAGTTGTGAATGAGAAATAATCCCCTTTAGTACTTAATGGTCATGGGGACTAAGTAGGGAAAGATGAGAATTGGTCAGAATGCCCTTAATAGGAAGACTAAAAATTTGGTCGCTAGTGACCACGACTCATTACAACTTGTTAGCATGATTCGTAATCAAGACAGTGTCATATGAACTACCCACGACCCTACTACTTACATCATACGATTCATAAGGGACCATACGTCTCGTAAGGCCTAAGTCATAGTTAGGAAAGAAATACTTGGGGAACATACTAAATTTTGCTATGATTGGGATCAAATGACTCGTACTAAGTCTTTACGACTCATGACCACCTGTCATAGTGACAATAATAACAATTAGGCATCATATTAGTCACCTTATGGAGGACACATAATGACTCATAAGGAGTCCATACGAATCGTTGGGAGCCACTCATTCTCAGAATAGAAGACTTAGCCACACCCACTAATTAGGATATGATTGGGTCCTTAATACCCATAAATACACCCTACGATTCATAAGGTGAGTCGTAGTCTAGGAAGTGAGGTCAAGAACTTAGAATTTTCAAGGGCCCAAAAACCAGGGTGTTTTAGTCTCCCCCCTTATGATTATTCATCCTCGAACGGTGGGTCAAGTGATTCATTTGCACTATTTAGCATAGAAATAAAACCACACTTCCCTTTAAAAAGTTGGAAAACAAAAAAGTCAACAAATCTTCTAGTTTTCCTTTAATAAAGCTAGAGAACAAAGATGTAAAGAAAACACATATCATAAGCACAATTTTCTAAAATAGGGAATAGGAATGGATATTTGGACTTCACGTCCTCCTTGTTTTTCCAAGTATCTTCTTTGAACTTTTGGTTCCACCATAGAACCTTTATTGAAGCCACGTCCTCCTTCCGCAACCGATGAATTTGCCTATCCAAGACCATCATCGGGACTTCTTTATAAGAGAAGGAGTCCAAAATACTAATGCTCACTATGGGAACAACCAATGAATGATTTCCCACAAACTTTCTCAATATCAATACATGGAATACTGGGTGAATAGAACCCACTCTAGAGGGAAAAACCACCTCATACGAAATGGTACCGACCCTCCTTAAAACCAAATATGGGCAAGATATCAGGGACTGAGCTTTTCCTTCCTTCCAAACCGATTCCCTATTCAGGTAAAAGATTCTAAAAATGAAAGTCATTCTCCTCAATCAGTCCCAGTAGTTAATGAATTCCCTGAAGTCTTTCCAGATGACCTCCCCGGGATACCCTAGATAGGAAAATAGACTTTGGTATTGACTTGTTTCCAGAAACTCAGCCTATTTCTATTCCATTGTATAGAATGGCCCCTGTAGAATTGAAAGAATTAAAATAGTTGTTAAAAGATCTTCTTGATAAGGGATTCATTTTTCCTAATGTCTCCCCCTTGGATGCTCCAGTTCTTTTTGTGCATAAGAAATATGGCTTCCTCTGTATGTATATAGATTACTGTCAGTTGAATAAAGTCGCTGTCAAGAATAAGTACTATCTTCCCAGAATTTATTGATCTTGTTGACCAACTTTAGTTTGCCAGATGTTTCTCTAAGGTACACCTCTGTTCGGGTTCTCATTAGTTAAAGGTCAGGGAGGCTAACATTCCTAAAACAACTTTTCGAACCCGGTATGGTCACAATGAATTAATGGTCATGTCCTTCGGAATGAATAATGCCTACGTACATTTATGAACCTCATAAATAGTGCGTTCTATCAGTTTTTGGAACTATTTATTATTATTTTCATCAAAGATATTTTTGTTTACATCATCCTAATCACCGACAGATTGTGCTTTAGACCCTTAAGGATCATGAGTTGTATGCCAAATTCTCTAAGTGTGAGTTTTCTCTTTTGTGAATAGCTTTTCCAGGACATATTATTTCTAATGATAAAATTAAGTTTAATCTGCAAAGGATTGAGACAGTGAAGAAATGGTGTAGAACCACGACTCTGATAGGCATCCAAAGCTTCCAGGATTTGGCAGGATATTATAAGAGGTTTGTAGAGTGTTTTCATCCATAGTTGCTCTATTTACTAGGTTGACTCAGAAAAAGGGAAATTTTTTTACAGTCTAAAGCTTGTGAGAATAGTTTGACAGATTGAAATACAAGTTAACTACTGCTCTTATTTTTACTATTCCTGAGGGTACAAAGGGTTTCACGGTATACTATGATGAGCCTCGGGTGGGACTTGGGTGTGTACTTATGAAGCATGGTAAGGTGGTAGCCTATGCATCCAGGCAGTTGAAGGTCCATGAGAAAAACTGCCCCACCCATAATTTAGAGTTGGCGATTGTAGTTTTTGCACTCAAAATTTTGCGTCATTATCAATATAGAGTTCATGCTTACATCTTTACTAATCATAAGAGTTTTCAGTGCGTATTAATCTAGAAGGAGTTGTATCTCAGGTAGAGGCGGTGGTTGGAGCTGTTGAAAGATTATGACATGAGCCTACCCTATCATTTGTGTGAATCTAATATGGTTATTGATGTTCTTTGCAGGTAGTCCATAGGAAATTTTACTCATGTTGAGGAAGGAAAGAGTAATTTGTTAACAAGTTAAGGTAGAGTACTTGAGGCCAGGTGGTACCTCCCAGGACATAGCTTTTTCTTTATTGAAGTGGTAGATGATCAACATGAACTTTATCACTAGACCCTCTTTATCCCAAAACCAATACGATTCAATGTGGGTTATTGTGAATAGGATGACCAAGTTAGCTCACTTTTTTCCTATGAGGACTAAGTATTTGGGAGATGATTATGCAATGTTGTACAATCAAGAGAGAGTTTGTTTGCATGGGGATTCAGGATCCATTATATTCAATCAAGGTACGCAATTCTTGTCTCAGTTTTGGTGGTCTTTTAAGAAAGGTTTAGGTGCTCAATTAAACCTTAGTACTACTTTCAACCCTCAATAGATGGGCAATCGGAACATACCTTTCATACTTTGGAGGATAAGCTAAGGGCTTGCATTATTGACTTTAAAGGTAGCTAGTTAGATCACTTGTCTCTAATTGAATTTGACTATAACAATAGCTACCACTCTATCATCCAAATGGCTCCTTTTGAGGTTCTCTATGGAAGAAGGTGTAAATCACCGATTGGTTGGTATAAGGTGGGTGAAACTTGCTTATTTGGATCGAACCTTGGTCATTAGATGATGGATAAAGTGAAAGTCATTATAAAGATACTTAAGAATGCCAAAAGTCACCAAAAATCCTATGCTAATGTAAGAAGAAGGGAGTTAGAATTTGAGGTTAATGATTGGGTATTTTCTGAAAGTCTTCCCTAAGAAGGGAGTCATGAGATTTGGTAAGAAAGGAAAATTAGTCATCATCATATAGTTCCTAATTAGATTGTGAGGAGGATTGGTGGAGTTGCGTACGAGTTAGATTTTCCTTCAAGTTTACCTTCAGTTCATCCTGTATTTTATGTGTCAATACTTAAGAAGTGTATTGGAGATCATTCACTTGTGTTTCCAGTTGAGGAAATTGGTGTGAAGTATTCCCTTTCATATGAAGAAAAACCTATAGCTATATTAGATTGGAAAGTTCGGAAGTTGATAAGTAAGGAGATAGCTTTGTTGAAGTATTGTGAAGGAATCAAAAGGTAGAGGAAGCTACATGGGGATCGGACGATGATATACGTACCCATCACTTTTCAAATCGTCAGATGATATCATGGAAGGTATTAATCTTATCTTGATAATTTTATTCCATGTAACTCTCTAAACCGTGTTTAATGTGTTTCGAGTCATCATTGGGGGGCGAATTATCCCGTATAACACCACAACCTTTACGATGCATAAAAAGTGCTTGGAACGAGTCTTTAGGACCCCAATATTGATGATAAACCACCAAGTATTGGGTTTAAATGGGTTGGGGGTATTTTTAGGCTTAGAAAAGAGCTTTGCATCATGAATTGGGGACTCCGCTGTAGCCCCACATTACGGATAGCCCCATAATGAGCTACAACTTCAAGTTTGCTGCAGGTTTTCCCAAAGAACCCTGAGGTTAGCAATAGGGTTCTCCCCACGAACCCTAAGGTTTGTGATGATGTTTGTCCCATGAATCCCGAGGTTTGTGATCGGGTCGCATCGTGAACCCCTTTCCTTATGTCAAAATTAATTTGTTTTTGTTATGTTTTAATGGCATGCGGGTCTTTTCACACCACTAAATCTTTCCAAATCGCATATATAAAAGTTTAGAGCCTTAAAAATTCTTTTACCCAATAGTAAATACCTAATCATCATTCTATGAGAAAGAGAGGAGAAAAATACCTATGGTTTGAGGATTCCAAGCTCCAAGCATAAACTTTGATCACCAAAATCTTATGGAGTTTGAATTCATAATTTTTTTAATCTCTTTTCGGTGTTGAAGATTTTAGATTTTCATTCACAACAAGAGCATGAATTTCCAGATTTCCATCCAACCTCAATTGTGCATTCTTATGGGCTTATACATATGTGTACGTGCATATTGAATTGTGATTTGTGAAAATGATGAGGTTGTGAATGATTTTCATGCCCAATTTTGCATGAGAAAGGTTTTTATAATTATCATTTGTTTTGATGTCGTTCTTGTTTTTCAATGGTGGTTGATTGTATATGATTTAAAAGAGTAATCCTTCTCTTAAAAGCTTTAATAAATTTCATAAATGGGAATGCTTAACTAAACCATGTATGTTTTTATGAAAGAGATGAACACCTTAAGAGTTAGGCTTTGAAAGAAAGACATTTTTACTAACCTTTCCTAACAGTATTAAAAGAGAACTCTCTTATGAACTTTGAGTCCTTGCGATGGTCAAATGACATGATTTGACCAGACTAGACTACAAACTTTTAAGACTTTAGACCATGTTTTAAGAAAGTATGCATATTCTAAGATGTTTAAATATGGGATTAAAGATAATTAGGTTGCTAACCAAGAAGGCACAAGTTTAGATAACTCATAGCTCAAAACCATTTTTTGCTAATTAGGGATTGATCATGTCCTGAAATATGGATGATCATTGTATACTAGCTATCTGCAGTTGTGTACTAGACCAGACAATCCAATCCTCGCGATAATCTCGGATTGGGGGCAAGGATGACATATTAATGTCGAACTTTGCATAACCCTTGGGATTTTTTAAATCCTGTTGGGTACGCCGCCTAGGTCAGAACTAAAAAATAATGTGATGTTGTTTACAAAGTAGTTTTGGATTGAATTACATATTTTTAGACTATTTTTATGTCATATGACCCCATGTTATGATTTTTATGATGTTATTATTGGGTTCAATTGGTGTGAATAGAAAATGGAGGGACACAACCTTTGAGGAAAAGACATTATTTTGGAAAATGAGTCACTATTCAGATAGTTGTGTTTGTTCAAAAAAATACAGATGTTTGGAATGAATAGACATGACTCTTCCAAAGGATACACCTTTTTTGATGAACCATTGTCACCTTTCGGAAGGGGTAATTGATGGCTATTTAAACCTACATTTATCCATAGGTTTAGGTACAAAAATTTTTCTGTAATAAAACTCTTCTTGTTTTCTGAAATTATACTCCATGTGATCATCTAATCATTGGGTGAGTTCGAAGTAAATCCAATCGTTTGAGGCACCACTACAGTCGGACTGTTAGGCCATTTTATCCTAGGAGGAAACTTCTGTAACCTTGGGTACTTGAGGGGAATTATTTCCTTATGGACACTTTGTGAAGTTAAAGGACTTGGCCTTTTCTATTTTAGCTAAATTTCTATTAAAAAAACCACACTTCTTTGAAAGTTATGTTTGATCTTGTGTTGAAGGCGTTACATAACTTCATAGGTGTTCTTGTTTTTGGACTTGAACTTGTGTTCAAGTTGTTGGGCCTAAATACAGATTCTTGTACCTATAAACATTGAAAACAATAGTTTTGGCTATTATGATATTTTGAAAGTTATTTATTCTGGGCGTTCTATGTACCATTACAATTCAAGTATTGACTGTCATCGTAGCGACTGCATTGCATCATAATTAATGAAGGTTCTGAGACACAAAGTCTAGCTCAACAATAGATTTCTTTTAGACATTCAGAGTTGGTGAGCCTCCCTTACATTGTAAGGCGCTTTATCCATATGTTGATATCTTTTTAGTTTTATGATTTGACTGGGGACTTTGTCCCGGCTTAGACAAACTATTGTTACAGTAGAAGCTTCATAAACTGGTTTACCTTACATGACTTGATCTACTAATTTTGATTATGAAAACTTTTCATGTTTCAGTTTACCTTCCACGTTTCCATTGGTATTAATTATGCTTATGATAATATGAAAAATCTCGATAATTTGAGCACTCGAGAAATCTTTCTTTACTTTCAGGTAATCTTGTTCACCGAACCTCCATATCCTCTGATTTTGTATTAGATTATATCCAAGAAAGTTTGTTGAGTAGTATTAATTTCTCCTTCATTCGTGATTTAAAATTTGTTTTGAGATATCCCTTGCATGTGCATCTAGACTGACATTTCTAAGTTGCTTCATCTCAAATTGTTAAATTTGTGTTGTGTAGATATGCATTTCACTTGCCTTTAACGAGATCTAATTTGTACTACTGACAATCTTTGCTAATATGATATTTTTATATGAAGTCTGTACTTTTTAACTGCATGAGATTTTTATCTAAATAAATATTTTTTTAAAAATAAACTGATTTCAGGAAGTCGATTTTATTTTTCATTTTGAACAATGTCGATCTCATGAGGTCGATATTCAATTGCAAAATAATAAAATACACAATTTGTGATTCAAATTTCCACCTTTATAATGGTAGAATACATTTCTATCAGCGGTTAACTTTTATAAAAAAATAAATAGTAATTAAACTTTTAAAAATTGACCTCTTGACGTCATGTGCAAAAAAATTATATTAAAAAAAAATCAATATCCGGAGGTTGATTGTTGCAATTTTTTTAAATGAATTTGATCTTAGGAGGTTAATTTACTTTTTCTTTTGATTTTTTGACGCTAGAAATATCGATCTTGAGATGTCAATTTTGTTTATAAAATTTTAAAATACCTGTTTAAGCTCCAACCTCATGGGATTGATTTTTCTCCTCCTCTTTTGAAGTTAGTTTTTTGAGATCAATTTTTTGATAGTTTTTTAATGGTGTACAAAATTAAAAAGTTAGCTTAGTGGTATAATCTGTCAATATATTGCCTTCCCTTAGCATGAGCAAAAAAACTTTTTCTTCTGCTCTGATCTTGGTAATGCCCCGAACTACCTTTCTTATGCATCAAGGATAGTCGCATACACCATTCAATTGTTGAAGGTCAAAATTCTTTTACACTTGAAAATTGAATATTATACATGTTAGGTTAATAGACAGATAATATTTGTCCAGCAATCTTGACAGATTTCAGTTATAAATATGTAATCTTTGTATATACTAGTGTAAATTACTTTCAATACTTAGAGATAGGAGAAATTTTTAAAAATGTAAGAGCTAAGAATGAAAAATATTAGGGGATATAAATATCAGGGTATTCATGGCAGGTCTTTAGGGATGTACAAAGATAATTCCTTCTATTTAATGACAGAACTCTCAACTAGAGAGATAAGTCAGCAAAATTGACATTGTATTAGATACTTGTTTTCAGTGCTTTAAATTTTAGTGTCCGAATTTTTCTTTGACATCTAAAAGAAATCAATTTTATAACTTTTTAAGACATTAAAAAGAAGTTGAATAAGTTTTATTATGGAAATTTGTTTGATGGATTTGATAGAATAGAGACATAGTTGAGTTACCAGTCAAAAAGTTAACATATAGTCTCTCTCTCCTCTCGCCCCCAACGTACGCGAGGAACCTTCGAAAATAACCTCTCTATTTTTTGAGCAATAGAAGTAAATTCTGTCTACATTTTGTCTCTTCCAATCCCACCCAAGAAATTATACTGGACATATTGTTGTTGTTGTTGTAATCTCTCTTTTCCATTCGACCACAACTCGAGGGTCTTTTAAAAACAACCTCTCTATTTCTTGGGACATAGGAGCAAAGTTTGTTGTTGTAGTAGTCTCTTCTTTTCCACTCGATTATCCCCACGATCTTTTCGAAATTGTCTCTCTAACTCTCAGAAGGTATAGAGGTAAGATCACTTAATCTAGACCCTATTTATGAATTTACACTGAGTATATCTTCGTCATTATTACTGTAATCTCACATTTTTATTAAACTGCATCTGCTTTGACAATTAATTGTACGGAGCTACGACAAGCTTCTTTATGTGAGAAAACTTTATGAGATGAAATGTTAAATGTAAAGTAATGTTGTGTGTTTATTTTGAACACTAGTTAAAGTTTGACAAGATCCCACCAATTCAAACTGTTACAAGCGAAATTGGGAAAACATTTAGTATTTTCTAAGGAATAAATTTTTGGTATATTCAATTCAAATAAGGTATGGGATTAATAACAAAATATTAATGTATTTTCAAATTCTAAATTTTAGGAAAATGTTTGATGGCTATTTTGTCTAGTTTGAAATCTATTTTCAAAAGGTGAACAACATTTTGTTTAAGCCCTTCAAGTTTTTAATATTATATTTATAAAGTTTATACCTGGTCTATGATAATGATACCAAAATTATCATTATTAGCCATTGTAAAATTAATTTATATAACAATCAAATAACACTAAAACATCGAAAGCTATTATAAGTGTATAATAACTATCATCCCTTTCTTTGACTTTATATGATCAAGATATTATTTGGAGAATCAAATCAGGATTTCTTTTCTCATTATTGTTTTAAAATACTTTTGTACTATTAATTATAACATTGTATAATAGTTTTATGTAATTTCTAAATATGAAAATTTATTTAAACGAAATATGTTACTTCAAATTTACATAGAAAATTAATTTATTCAAATCTTGTACAACTATGAATCTACTCACATACTAAACTAAAATAGAACTTTTTCCCACCCTCCCTCCGCTCCCAGATCTCTTAAAATATTCATCAAACTGAGGCAATTTATCTCATAAAATATATCCCATTTTCCCAACCCTCTTTGTTTCGTTCCACCTTTTACAAGAAAACTATCAGCCTGCAATGGTTCATTTCTCTACTTTGCCAGCCAGAAAGGAGTGGAACCATCTTATAAATAATGCTAATGGCAGGGTTGTCCTTATTGGATCGGCTTCGGCCATGTCACTTGTGGATCAGTTGACATTACTGAATCCATGGATGAGTATTTATTTCATGTTTCCCTCCCTGGTGTCACAAGGGGAGTGAAACATCCTCGGATTCAACAATGTCAACTCATCGAAGAAGTATCCCAGCCTTTCCAAACAAAGTCGATCCAGTAATGCCAACCTTGTAGAGAATTGCAGAAAAAATGTGTAATTGAGAAGACGTTCTTCTATCTCAAGATCATTAAGTAAGATTGGAAGATTCAACTAAGAAGAGGAAGCTATGAAGTTAAAAGAAGATATTGAAATGAAACCTGGGTCTAGAAGAAGACTACTTAAATTGGATTGTTTGGGGTTGGTTTTTTGGATGGTTAAAAATGTACAATGTGACTCCTATTTATACTTGCCTATGGATGATTCTAGAGATTGTTCAAGATACTTTTATAAGAAAAATCTAGAGATCCTTATCTTCTATTACTCTAGAATATCTAGATAATTCGATAAGATAAAAGCCTAGTGATATTTATCTTCTACCATTGCTTTAGAATATCTAGATATTTCTTCAAGTTGATTATCCTAAATACTACACTAGACTATTCTAGAAACTTTAGTAGAAATCTATGATTTCAAAAATCTACATTGATATTTTCACAACCCCCCTTAAAGTGATATTTTGGAAGCTATCCCGAACTTTTCGCAGAAGAACTTAGATGAAGCTTTAAACCATGCCTTATTGGAAATTCTTGCAATTCTTTCTTGACTCCTCTGACTTCATCAAATAATGAAGCTTTTCTGTCATTAATTGATCATGCAAAAATATGTGTACCAACAAAAGTTTTATCTTTGTAATGTACCAACTTAATAATATTTCCTTCACGACCTAGCTATATAACCCTCTTTAAAGGCCAATTTAAAATATTTAACTTACATTCCTGATTATTAACCCAATTAAGTATTAAGGAATCTCATTGGTATCGTCATACCAACCCCACTTTCAAGTGTATAATATGCCATGGCAATTATTTCATCAACTGCGATTCGAACCCGTTGTCCAAAAGGACATCAAATTAGTCAAACATTTGAGACTCAAACCATTTAGCCAACCCAAGCCCCAAGGCTCTAATTCAAATAAACTCATGGCCACCAATGACTTTATGGATCCATTTATACTTCATTAACCTTTTATACGAATGCATTAGTTCAAGTAGACAAGTCAAATTATGTGACAAGGCAATTATCATTATCAATTTCACAATTCGGTAGAGAACACACAATTCCAAAGCCATAAGTCTAGGAAAAACTATTAAACATGGGGAAAACATGACCCCTTTGTTTATCAACCAAACCCATGCACCCCATGAGTTTCAAAACCATCAATAAGCATGAATAGTGCATAAATAACCATGACAAATCAATTTAAAGACCAGTCATGTAAAAATACATCAACCATGTCAAAATCCTTATTTTTAATCACAAAAACAAACATGTATTTTCATGAAATAGAGATATTAAGTGTAAGGGTAGAGTAACTTGTTGAACTACTAAGATTTATCGAGAGAAATTGACTCTTGATCCCTTAGATGACGAGCTTCTTGGAAACCCTAAGTTGCTTGAGAGAATTTTTAGAGATTTGAGAATGTTTTGGCTGAGTTGTTAATGAGAAATAAATCCCTTTAGTGCTTTGTGGTCACGGGGACTAAGTAGGGAAAAAGGAAGAATTGACCAGAATGCTGTTAATGATAAGACTGAAAATTTGGTCGCTACTGACCACGAATAATTAACACTCATCACCACGAGTTGTAATCGAGATAGTTTGATATGGTCTACCGATGGGTGACCCTACGACTTACATCATACAACTCATTAAGGGACCATACAACTCATAGGGTCCAAGTCGTTGTTAGGAAAGAAACACTAGAGGCATACACTGACTTGGCTATTATTGGGACCAAATAACTCGTACTGAGTCTTTACGACTCATGAACACCAGTCTTAGTCACAATAATAATAATTAGGCATCACATTGGTTACACTATGGAGACATATAATGACTCATAATGAGTCTATAGACTCATTGGGATCCACTTATTCTTAGAATAGAAGACTTAGCCACACACACTTCTTAGGCTATGGTTGGGTCCTTAATACCTGTAAAGACACCCTATGACTCATAAGGGGAGTCTTAGTCTAAGTATGAGGTCAAGAACTTGGAATTTTTAAGGGCCAAAATTTTGTGGTGTTTCATCTTCCCCCTTAGGATTATTCGTCCTCGAATAATGGGTCAAGGTATTTATTAGCACAATTTCACATAGAAATACAACCACACCTCCCTGTAAAAATTTGAAAAACAAAAAAGTCAAAAAATCTACAAGTTTTCCTTTAACAAAGCTAGAAAACAAAGATGTTAAAGAACTCATATATCTCAAGCACAATTTTCTAAAATAGGGAATAGGAACAGATACTTGGACTTCATGTCCTCCTCCTTTTTCCAAGTAGCTTCCTTGAACTTTTGGTTCCACTAGAGAACTTTTATTGAAGCCACGGCCTTCTTTCACAATTGATAAATTTGCCGATCTAAGACCATCACCGAGATTTTCTCATAAGACAAGAAGTCCAAAAAAACCAATGTTGTCTATGGGAATAACCAATGAATCATCACCCGTGAACTTCCTCAATAACAACACATGGAACACTGGGTGAATAGAACCCACCCAGAGGGAAATTCCAGCTCATACACAATGTTACCAACCCTCCTCAAAACTAAATATGGGGCAACATTTCCGGGATTGAGCTTATCCTTCCTTCCAAACCAATTCCCCATTGAGGTCAATAATTCTATAAATGAAAGTCATTCTCCCCAGTCAGCCCCAGTAGTTAATGAATTCCCTGAAGTCTTTCCTGATGACCTCCCTGCGATACACCAGATAGGGAAATAGACTTTGGTATTGACTTGTTTCAAAACACTCAGACTATTTCTATTCCATTGTATAGAATGGTTCCTATGGAATTTAAAGAATTTAAAGAGAGGTTTAAAGATATTCTTGATAAGGGCTTCATTCATCCTAACATCTCTTCTTGGGGTGCTCCTGTTCTCATTATACGTAATAAAATGGCTCCCACCATATGTGTATAGATTACTGTTACTTGAATAAAGTCACTATCAAGAATAAGTACAATCTTCCCAAAATTTGATGATCTTTTTGACATGCTTTAGGGTGCTAGATGTTTCTCTATGATGGACCTTTGTTCGGTTTATCATTAATTGAAGGTTAGGGAGGCTGACATTCCAAAAACAACTTTTTGAACCCAGTATGGTCACAATGAAATAATGGTCATGTCCTTTAGACTGAATAATACCTCTGTGCATTTTTGGACCTCATGAATAGGGTGTTCCATCAGTTTTTGGACCTATTTGTTATTATTTTCATCAAAGTTATTTTGGTTTACTCTCTGAGTGAGAAAGATCATGCTAATCACCTACGAATCGTGCTTTAGACCCTTAAGAATCATGAGTTTTTTGCAAAATTCTCTAAGAATGAGTTCTGGCTCAGTGCAATAGCTTTCTTGGGAGATATTATTTCTAGTGACAAAATTTAGTTTGATCCCCAAAACATTGAGGCAGTAAAGAAATGTCCTAGAACCAAGACTTCGACAGGAATTTGGAGCTTCTTGGGCTTGGTAGGATATTATAGGAGGTTTGTAGAGAGTTTTTCATCTATAGTTGGTCCACTTAATAAGTTGACTCAGAAGAAGAAAATGTTTTTTTTGTCTGAAGCTTGTGATAATAGTTTTGAAAGATTGAAATACAAGTTGACTACTGCTCTTATCTTTACCCTTCTTGAGAGTACAAAGGGTTTCCTGATATACTGTGATGCATCGAGTGCGACTTAGGTGTGTACTTATGAAGCATGGTAAGGTGGCGGGCTATACATCTAGGAAGTTGAAAGTCTATGAGAAAAACTATCCCACCTATGATTTAGAGTTGGAGGTTGTGGTTTTTGAGCTCAAAATTTGACGTCATTATCTATATAGATTACATGCTTACATAATTACTGATCATAAGAGTTTTCAGTACGTATTAACCTAGAAAGAGTTGAATCTCAGGAAGAGGTAGTGGTTGAAGTTGTTGAAGGATTATGACGTAAGCATGCACTATCATTCAAGCAAAACTAATATGGTTGTTGATGTTCTTAGTAGGTTGTCCACAAAAAATTTTTCTCATGTTGAGGAAGGAAAGAGTAATTTGGTCAAGGATATTCATTGGCACACTAATATCGGTGTTTGACTCCTAGACTCTGAGGATGGAGGGTTATTTGTCCAAGAAGTAGCTAAATCATCTTTATGTACTGAGGTTAAGAAAAATTAAGCTAGAGATCCCATACTGAAGCAGATAATGAAGGATGTTGGTCAGGAAAAGTTTATGGCATTTAAGATTGGAGGAGATGGTATTATGTGATACCAGGGTAAGTTATATGTGTCGAATATGGGTGGGTTGGGAGTAAGGATTCTTGATGAAGGTAATACTTCCAGCTACATTGTTCATACTAGATTCTCTAAGGTATATCATGACCTAAAGGAGATTTACTGTTGGAATAACATGAAAAGAGATGTTGCTAACTTTGTAGCTAAGTGTTTGAACTGCCAACAAGTTAAGGTAGAGCACTTAAGGCTAGGTGGTACCTCCCAGGATATAGATTTACCTTTATCAAAGTGGTAGATGATTAATATGAACTTTATTTCTGGACTCCCTTGATCCTGAAACCAATACGATTCGATATGGGTTATTGTGAATAGAATGACTAAGTCAGCTCACTTTTTGCCTATGAGGAGTGAGTATTTAAGAGATGATTATGTGAAGTTTTACATTCAAGAGATATTTTTTATTCATGGAGATTCGGTGTCCCTTATATCCGGTCAAGGTACGAAATTCTTTTCTTAGTTTTGGCAGTCTTTTTAGAAAGGTTTGGGTGCCCAATTAAAACTTAGCCTTGCTTTCCGCCCTCAAGCAGATGGGCAAATAGAACATACTATTCATACTTTCTAGGATATAATAAGGGATTGCATGATTGACTTTAAAGGTAGTTGGTTAGATCACTTTCTTATATTTGAATTCACCTATAACAATAGCTACCACTCTAGCATCCAAATGTCTCCTTTTGAGGATCTCTATGGAAGGAGGTGTAAAACATTGATTGATTGGTATAAGGTTGATGAAACTTGATTATTTGGATCAGACCTTGTCCATTAGGTGATGAAGAAATTGAAAGTCATTATAAAGTGACTTAAGATAGTCTAAAGTGGTCAAAAGTCCTATGGCAATGTAAGAAGTCGGGAGTTAAAATTTGAGGTTGATGATTGGGCATTTTCTGAAAGTCTTCCCTAAGGAGAGAGTCATGAGATTTGGTAAGAAAGTAAAAGTTAGTGATCATTACATAGTTCCTAATCAGATTGCAAGTAGGATTTGAGGAGTTGTGTATGAGTTAGATTTGGCAACAAGTTTAGCTTCACCTTATCCTGAATTTTATGTGTCAATGCTTAAGAAGTGTATTAGAGAACATTCACTTGTATTTCCAGTCGAGGACATTGGTATGAAGGATTCACTTACATATGAAGAAAAACCTATAGCTATATTAGATCAACAATTTCGGAAGTTGAGAAGTAAGAAGATAGGTTTGCTGAAGTATAGTGGAGGAATCAAAAGGTAGAGAAAGCTACATGGGGATCGGAGGATGATATGTGTACCCATCACTTTTTGAATTGTTAGATGATATCATGGAAGGTATTAATCTTATCTTGTTAATTTTATTCCATGTAACTCTTTAAATCGTGCTTAATGTATTTCGAGTCATCATTCGGGGATGAATAAAACCGGGGAGGGGGAAATATTGTAACACCCCAGCCTTTTTGACGCTTAAAAATTGATTGGAATGAGTCTTTAGGACTCCGATATTGATGCTGAATGTAATGCCCCGAAAATGGGTCTTGAGATGTCACATGGTACTTAGGGTCACAAGTGATCCCAAGCTACCCCTTGTTATGGCATAACTCATAATCAATTGAATAAAATGCATAAATTTGAAGAAAATAAGGAAACATAAATCTTTTTTGAACTTGAATAAATACAAACTATATGAAAATAATTAATACTCTGATTATGCAAAACAAACTAGAATGAAATACATCAACTTCTACTGTCTGTCTATGAAGCGTCTACTAGTACTGACTATAGGTAGCCGGGACATGACCCCAACTATCCCTAATCAATACGACTGAATAAAATAGAAGCTACTAATATTATACTTCACTCAAGTCCTTGAATCAAAAGAACTCATCACCTATATTATGAGACAATGTAGCTATATGATGTGAATTCTACAAGTGATACCTATATTATGAGACAATGTAGCTCATAGACGTGTATTTGGATCAGTACTTTGAGGATGTACGGAGTATATGGGGTAAATTCATAAATAAAACATTATCTTGTCATCATATTTTGTAAAACAATGCATGCTAAATTAAAATGACTCATGTATCCTAGAATATCTGAAATACTGAAATCTGAAATCGTGAATAGGAAATCAAACTTTATGAATCTAGTAAGTCATAACATTTAGTTCTAAAAGCTGTACTTGTACTTTCTCGTTAAATCATGCTGGTGAAGTGCAAAAACAGCTCATGTTTGAATCTGAAATTTGAAAACTGAAAACAATAACTTTTATCTTTTCGTAAAGCATAATCTGAATAAATAAGTGGGCCTTTACACTTAGTCTTATAAAATCTTTTATATCGTTCTTTTCTTTTGAAACTTAGAGACTTTGAAAACTTTGAAAATTTTAAAACTTTGGGACTTAGGGACTTGGGAGTTTCTTCTAACCGACATAAACCATGTGAGCTGACATGGAGTCCAATGTCTTTCTCACGTTGGGGAGAGCTGTTCTACACTTGCCATCAGAATAGAACCTTAACTTAAGTGATCAGTATCTTAGCCCACTATGGGAAAATCATAACCTACGGTGGCACGTAGTTCTGGGGCATGAGACCTTTGAATCATACCCAACTTGGTGCGAAATAATATTTCCATACTTATCATTCAGAACTTTTAGGAAAATCTACCTTAAAACAACAATCTCTTTGCCTTAAATCATAAATAATGTGGATTCATATCTTAGCTTAGGAACAGAAGATCAATATTTCTTTAAAATCTGAATACTTACTTGTCAAAGCATGCAAATAATATATTCTTCATGAAATATCAAAATTCATACTTGGGTTTAAAGCTTATGTACTTAAATGATCACAATTTCATAATTAAGATTCATTCTCAACAATTATCTTGGAAACACTTGAAAATATCAATTGACAATAGGGATGTACAATTTATGATATAAATATTCAATTCAAAGCATAAATAGGTGGGATAAACATGCAATTCAATTCTTAAATCACTTATAATTTTATAAAACTAAAATAAGATGCTTTTGGTATGTACCCCAACCTGCAAATCATGTAATATTTAATAAAATTCAAGTTTTAGGGAACAAGAACGAAAGATTTGTCCCTATTCAAACCCGACATTCCTTATTATGATTGATTTGATGTACTAGCTTGACTTTGAACCATTTAGAGATGATCTTGAAAATATTCTTGAAGTTCCTGGGTTAGGAACCCTAAATTATTGATCTTTTTGTTGAAGAGAATAAGATGGAATTGATGATTCTTGAAGGGATTGATTAGGTTTTGTTCTTCCGGGAAAAATTGGAGAATGGGGGCAAATAATGCCCCAATTGAAGCCTTAGATCGTGTTTTTACAACCTGGGTTGAGGTGGGAAAACACCCCATTGCCCCTCCATAATTTAAACCAATAATTTATAACCCGTATTTCCATTTGAAGGGCCACCACGACGTGGTGTAATTGCAGCAGCTTATAGGCTCACACTAAAAATGTCATAACTTTTGACTCGGGTATCGGATTTAGGCAAAAATGGTACTGTTGGATAGATAACTAAATTACCTAAAATTTGGTGGGTCTTGAATTGAAAAATTCTACATACATCCAAAGTTATGAACTTTTAAAATTGACCCTTGTAGAATCAAACACCAAACATTGGACGAATTAAAGGATCTTAGCTCAACTTGGCTCTAAGTGATTTCTAGGAACATTATTCACCTAATAAGCACTTCATACACAAGGATAAATCTCGTGAAACATGTGTTTCAAATTATGGATTAAGAACATAACAAATACACCTTCACCACGATGCGGTGATCCCCTCATCACTTTACCCCTTGCAATGCAGTGCAATCGCGGTGAGTTACTGGAAATTGACAATTGTCTTTTCACACTCCACCATGACGTGGTAGCCCTCTTCGCGCTATATGCACCGCGACATGATGGAATCCAGATGAGCTACTGGAATTTTAACCCAAAAACAATCCATACTTAGTCTAAAAATCTAAAATCTTTTTGAGGCATTCTTCCTAACTCCCCTGATCGTGAATCAACTCAAGAACCATTGTCTTAGAGTTCAGAAGGCCAACTTAAATTCCTCAAGGTTAGAAGGTTTTAAAAATGGCTAAGTCCTCAACTCTTAACATTATTTTTTCAAGCTTCTAAGTGTTACAAGTACGTACTAAGGGTTGAACTGAGCTAGAAATATTCGGGTTATTACAATATCTCCCCCTTGGGATTCATCCTCGAATGAGACTAATTAAGTTGATATGTTGAAAATTGAGGCTATAACTGGCATTTACAGTTGAAATGAACCAAATAACTGAATCTTGAACAAAATGAGCTACTGAACTTGTCTGGGATTGTATGAACTCTCATGAAAATAGCTATATGGCTGAGATAGATATGATTGAGTCAACTTATGAAGAACCATTACTTTAGGCTGGATCTAATTTTGTGAGGAAAAGATGAGAGGTTTATGACATGAAAATTATGGGTAGGACAATATCTCTCCCCTTGGGGTCATTCGTCCCCGAATGGTACTGATTAAGCTGAGAGTAGTGTACTAAGGTTACTGAGGTTACATATTGAACATTTACATCTGGGAACATATTTACAGTACTAAGTCTGGAACATTAGAAACCTCTATAAGAGGTTTCTGAGTTGGCTTGCCTTTACTTATTTTAAGGAGCTAATTCATGTTGAGGGCTTAGAATTCGATTTATGTGCTCATGGTGCAATCATACATATAGAAATATGAGGTAATACTTTCTGTAGGCACGAATCATGAGACAACGAGGCTAAGATCATATATTGCGTACTGCACTATCCGAGTTGAAATATTTGGAAAACTAATATCATTCGCTGAATACTTATGAACTGAATCATGACTTAATATCTGAATCTGAAAGTGATGCATGATGCATGAGCTGATGTACATAAAGCGAACAAATTTCCTCTTCGTATGGCCCTACTCGCAAGACTTTAGGTAGTAGGACTAAATGGAAAGTTGGAAATCTATAGGAGCTTATCTGCATGATTGTTAAACTGGATTACAGGCTACATGGATTGAATCATACTTAAATGGAGTATTTTTCCAACACCCTTTTAGGAAGTTCTAATTATATTAGGGAGCAAAGAATTCCAGGCATGATCTGAACAAGACCTATGAATAAGAGGTTACAACATTGCCCCAAATCTATAGCATGGAACTTAGACCTATAAATCATAAGTTAGGATATAATTTATGGGCCTTAAGCAATGCAACTTCTTACTTTCAAGCTTAGCAACACTTCTCAAACACTCTCTCTCAACTTCACTATTCCCCTCAAATACTATACTAGCTCAATTCAACTTATAATTCTCACATGGAATTGATACATCCATCTACTAAAGTCTAATTGAATTAAATTCTCTCATCTTGGTCAAGCCTAACTCAAAATCATAAGGTGCTACACATAAAACCACACGATAATACTAATCTGAACCATGAATTCAATACCCCAACCACTATCATAACTACTCACCTCTAGTATAATTCTTTGTACCATTTTAACAACTAAATTCAACCTCTTACATACCAATCATGACATTCAAGCCTATCTTCATAACCACAAATGCACTTCTAAACAAACACTCATAAAACATCCTTTTCATATTCTTTAATACGTCCATCAATAACAACTTCCATGCTCTATTCAATTGTTAGGAAGACACACATAAAATATTCTCAACTGACTAAGTTATACACAAAACTTCACCTTCAATATTCCTTGAGACTCATAGAATTACATAAAACAAGCATACAACAATATTTCCTAACATAACAGATTTACTTCCTCCCATCTATATAGTTATTCATCATCGTTATTTTTACCTAACGGAAGGTCAATCAAAGGTTGGTGGAATTCCAGGGTATGAAATATAAAGGGGTACAAGTATAAAATGGAACTTTATTGAGGCCTGAACAATAGAGCATTCACGGCATGGATTCATTAAAGAGATCTAGTCTGACGATGTACATGATACAAATCTGAATTTTTTGTTGATCATTAAGAGTATTGCATAAGTACTTGAAACTGAACATATCGTAAAGCATGAGTACATGATTCATAACATGCATGACCTAAATTTGGAGTTCATAACTTATGAAATGTGATTCCGACAGCTGAATGAACTGGAACTCCTCATATTAGGAACTGGGAGAGTACATGATTCTTTATCATATGCATGAACTATGATCATGAAACTGAAATGTAAGGCATGTGTAGGTATTGGGATAACTAAAAATACTGATATAATAATAGGTTGAGCCTAATCCTCACTTTCTGATGTTGCATAACATATTAACATTACTACTAAAATGTGAGACCCTGACTTGGTTACTCATTCTATCATCTCTCCCTTAGCTTTAAGCCATAACTCTAAGTCTGTTGAATCCCATACTAAACTCTAAACTGAACTACACTCACTGCACTCTGGAGTCTGGAATACAATAATACATGCAAATAATAAACTTACTCTGAAAGACTCCACCTGAAAGTGTAAAACCCGCTGCTAATACCTACTTCTAAGATACAACTCTATCTTTCCATAGTCCAACAGTCAGCATATAACATCTTAAACACTCACAAACTTAGATTCTAATACTTAATAGGGATTTCTTCAAACTTTAACAAACTATACTGCTTCCATCATAACCTACTAATATAGCATCTCTAAACTTATATTTCTAAACCATGTGAATCAAGATCATACCAAAAAGGCTCAACATCATTTTTCCATATATCAACTCTTTAAATTAGCTATTATGAACATCATATACGATATAACTAGTCTCTTTCCTCTTAGCAACTCAAGGGTACTACCAACCGCACGCAACACGTAATAACTTTGGAGAATAATGCAACTCCATATCACCTTAGGAATACTTCTTCATCATACATACAACATCATCCTAAATTTCAAGTCAACAAACTTAAATTCTTATATGCACTATTCAAGCCTGTTAGATCACCTCTATATAACTAGCATCACTAACCAAGCAACCATTATTTCCACCTTATTAGTCATTCACTATCCCAACTTAGTGTCTAGTTCTAGACATGACTAACAACCCAACATCACATACTATTCTCTCTTGGAGACTATAAAATAAAATATCAAGAAACATTAGTCCACTAAAACTTCGTAACAACAATAAACGATCATGACCTTACGGTCTTCCTTATTGTATTCCATTAGCACATACTACTTCAACACATTACTAATATTCACCCATGTATCAACTTAGATTAAAAATACTCAACCACCAGATAATTCCATTGATATCCTATGCCTTCGTAACATAACAAATATCATCAATAACTCCTTTCGTACTTCAAGCACACAACAATTCACCTTAACTAATAAATACTTCTTCACCATCCACTAAACTAAAACTTAAGGACATATCACCTTAACACATCTTGATAACATGTATAAGTTTATCTCTATACTTTCTATCAATCCTTATTCACACTTTCTAGTCACTACACTCCTATACCCATACTTCCAACTATAAGATGGTTCTACTACTTATGAACCATACCACTCCAGCTTGCAATATCCCTCAAATGCCAACTCTATTCAACAATCTAGGTTTATACTATCTCTTCTTATAAGCACTATCTGTATTGAAGGAATAATATGGAATCTGAATACATATCTTATTCTGTCTAAACTGAACAACTCATATGGATGAGGATATAACTTTCAACTTTAGTGACTTATGACACACTAGAGAGCTCCTCTCAAGCCCCTTTTGTGACTTCTGAACTACTCATAGTAAATTTGAGAGAATCATCTAGGGAGGAATTGGAATCTAGTACTCAGGTTATCACAAAAGGTTATGCATAGAGAATTATGGAGTTACACAGACCCCGACAGAAGTTTCTAAAAGAACAACTTTACTTCACGATCTAGAGTATGAAAGAAAGGAGACTCTTCTTAAATACCCTGTAGCCTCTCAAAGAAAAGTACAAATATCTCTATACCATTCCGCAAGACTCTACAAGACACGACTTCATAGACACCCTAGGACACTTGAACTCTGTGCTCTGATACTATGTTTGTAATGCCCCAAAAATGGGTCCTAATATGTCACACGGTTCTTAAGGTCACAAGTTATCCCAAGCTAACCCTTCTTTTGGCATAACTCATAAGCAATTGAATGAAACACATAAAATTGATGAAAATACGAAAACATAAATCTTTTCTGAACTTGATTAATACAAACTATATTAAAATAATTACAACTCTGATTATGCAAAACAAACTAGAATCAAATACATCAACTTCAACTAACAGTCTTGAAGACTCTACTAGTACTGACTATAGGTGGACGGGATATGAACCCCACTATCCCTAATCAATATGACTAATAAAATAAAAGCTACTAATATTATACTTCACTTGAGTCCTTGAATCAAAATAACCCATCACTTACTGACTGGAAGCTGCAAACTATCTGATTATGGTATGAGTGCTAAAACTAATACCTACATTATCAGAAAATATAGCAAATAGATGTATATGTGGATCAGTAGTTTGAGAATGTACTGAGTATATGTGGGTGAATGCATAAATAAAACATTATCTCATTATCATAATTTGTAAAATAATGCATGCTAAATGAAAATGACTCATGTAAGCTGGAATATCTGAAATACTAAAATCTGAAATTGTGAATAGCAAATCATGCTTTATGAATCTAGTGAGTCATAACATTTGGTTTTAAAAGTTGTACTTGTACTTTCTTTTTAAATCATGCTAAGAGTAGAAAGAGCTTACATTTGCATGTGAAATCTGAAAACTGAAAACTATAACTTTTATCTTTTCGTAAAGAATAATCTGAATAAATATGTGGGCCTATACACTTAGTCGTATAAAAGCTTTTCTCTCATTATTTTCTTTTGAAACTTGGAGGCTTTGGAAACTTTGGAAATTTTGGACCAAAAGGGGACCTCACTTGGATTTGACAAGTATAACAAGAATACAAGAAACAGGGGGTATTTGACACACAAAAGCAGCCAACAACACAACAATAATGAGATGAACAAGATGACAACAAGAATAAACTAATTTGATTCCCAAACAACAAGATAAAACGTTATAAGATTACAAAAGACAAAGGGATAGATAGTGAGACATAGACTACTATAATGACTAAGAACCTAAGTGTAGATGACACAAAAGACCCTTAATGATGATAGTAGGAACACCTACACTGTTCAAAGTGACACAAGAGAGGACCTCAATCCTTCAAACACCCCAAGTTCAAAACAAACAAACAACAAAAGAGATTTCACCCTAATGTTGTAACCTAGTTTCGGCCAAGCCTCACAAGAGAGAGAACTTAAGGGTTTCAAGATTGTTCTACCATTTTCAATATTAAAAAACTAAGTGAATAAACCCTAACATGTTCCTCTAGTGTATGGAGTGGGCTATTTTGGTGTGTATTTGGGCCTTTAATTATACTTCTCTTGTACATACACTTGGTTGCTTTCAATGCACACCCATATAAGTTTATTTCTATGATTATTCTCATATCATACTCTCCATCTTGAGAAGAATTTTCCCAAAAATTCACGGCTTCACTTCATTCAATTAGCCATTTAAAAAAAAGCACTCAAAATAGTCCGCAAAACATGAAGAACCCGAGAGCTCAATATGAACAAGTCTCAGCCAACATCTTCATTTTGAACCTCGGCTTCCTCTCAATCTTGAGACTTCGCTTCAATTTTATCCGACTTAAGTCTCCTTCCATCATATAAGCATCATCGTAGACTTCATATACTTCGTGTCCCATTCTTCCATATTCCTCTATATGGACATATCGGTTTTGGGGAAGTGGAGTTTCAATTGAGAGGACCATTTTGGTAATGTTGATCTTCGATTGTGGATCTTGGATAGGAGGGAATGGGTGTCCAAGTCTTTCTTGTGGGACTTTATCAACTTGCAGGAGAAGTGATCTACCTTGTTCTCGATTTTGAGGGTAATTAGTAACTTGGCTCATGGCATTTTATGGTGAACTTGGAGGGTTGACTTTTGTAGGTAAAGTATCGGGGACAATGGTGATGGAAGAGTTTTGGTCATGACCAATTGAGGAAACATGGAGTCGTGGGGTAGAAGAACGAGAGTTCCTTCAACTCTCCATTTGATCCAACCTCTCATTCATAGTAGGCATCTCTCTTCGGATTGAGGACATAGTCGTGAGCATACTTTCCATTGCTTAGTTGATAGTTTCAAGTCTTTCCAAGATAGCACCAAGAGCATTGTTGTCCATTGTAGCAAAGAAGTTTCCTACAAAACAACAAACAAGTTAGTTGTTCAAGAAAGGTCCTCACACTGTCTCTTTAATCCTTTGTCCCTCGGATTTTCTCACTTTGGATCTCATAATTTTTGTAAGTTTTCTTGTAATCCGTGAGACGTTGAGCAGTGAAGAGAGTGTGTACAATGACTCAAAACAATAGAAACACACAAAGGAACGTAAACACGGAAAAAATGGTTTCAAAACCAACTCACAATCTAGTAAATTGTTACTAATTTGTAAGTTAGTATTAGAATCAACAAAGAAAATAATGAGACAACAAAATGAAACTAATAGATCACAATTTGAGCTTAAAATTTTATTGTGAACAGTAACTTGGGTGATGTGGCAGCACACTATTGGTCACGGCCCCACAATTAGTCACTAGTTGAAGTTTACAAACTTTAGTTACAATATAATGGAAACAATTGGGTTTAGAGGGAAAGTATATTTCTTGAATCTCCTTTAAGACTAATCTTCAAAAGGCTAGACTTGACTTTGTACAATTCCCACAAAACAAGGTCCCTTGAAAGAAGAAAAAGTGGTTGAAAAGTAGATGTCAAGTCAAGGAAGGGATGACTCAAGTCTTCTCACAAACAACTTTGCAACTTTTAGGTTCACCTTTTTGAATCTATATTACACTTTTGGTTGTCTTAAGTTGTAAGATGAGATGAAGAACAAGATGAACACCACATCAATACTTCAAGAACAACATCAATATTCATGAATTCAAGACCCAACCGGTCACAACAAGTCTCAAATTCTCGCCCTAGGCCCTTGTTCACAACACAACTTTAACAAGTTCAAGCTCAAATATAGATCTAGACACCTTTTAGTGTTAGTGAATCACATAAATAACACATGAAACAACAATACACACCAAAGGACTACTAGATATAGACGTTACAAGAAACCTTGGCCAAGATGAACAATAAGAACAACACTTTCAAGGCCAAGAACAATAAGAACACCTATTTTTTTCTTAGCAAGAAAACCCAAGATTGGTATTGTAAGAACAACACCAAAGATGGATTTGATACCAAATGATATAAGACAAACAAGGAAACACAAAACATACCCCAAACAGTCCACAAATTCAAGAAAAAACGTGGACCAAAAGGAGACCTCACTCGGATTCGACAAGTATAACAAGAATACAAGAAACAATGGTGTATTTGACACCCAAAAACAAACAGCAACACAACAATAATGAGATGAACAAGATGACAACAAGAATAACCAGATTCGAATTCCACAACAACAAGATATAACATTACAAGATTATAAAAGACGAAGGGATAGATAGCGAGACATAAACTACTATGATGACTAAGAAACTAAGTGTAAATGACACACAAAGACCCTTAATGATGATAGTAGGAACACCTACACTCTTCAAAGAGACACAAGAGAGGACCTCAATCCTTCAAGCACTCGAAGTTCCAAGAAAACAAATAATAATAGAGATTCTACCGTAATGTTGTAACCTAGTTTTGGCCAAGCCTCACAAGAGAGAGAACTTGAGGGTTTCAAGTGTGTTATACCATTTTCATTATTCAAAAACTAAGTGAATAAACCCTAACATGTTCCTTATATATTACAAAATAAATAGAAGTTAAAATGGCCGAAAAAGCTCTTCAAGAATAGGCTGCCCCTTTAGTGTATGGAGTGGGCTGTTTTGGTGTGTATTTGGTCCTTTGATTACACTTCTCTTGCACATACACTTGGTTGTTTTTAATGCACACCCACATAAGTCTATTTCCGTGATTATTCTTGTATTATATACTCTTCATGAAATATCAAAATTCATACTTGGGTTTAAAGCTTATGTACTTAAATGATCACAATTTCATAATAAAGCTTGATTATCAACAATTATCTTGGAAACACTTGAAAATATCAATTCACAATAGGGATGTGCAATTTATGATATAAATCCTCAATTCAAAGCATAAATAGGTGGGATAAACATGCAATTCAAGGCTTAAATCACATATAATTTCATAAACTTAAAACAACATACTTTGGGTATGAACCCCAACTTGCAAATCATGTAATCTTTAATAAAATTCATGTTTTTGGGCACAAGAACGAAAGATTTGACCTTGTTCAAACCTCACATTCTTGGAGTTCTTGGGTTAGGAACCCTAAATTCTTGATCTTTTTGTTGAAGAGAAGAAGATGGAATTGATGATTCTTGAAGGGATTGATTAGGGTTTGTTCTTGAGGGAAAAATTGGAGAATAGGGGCAAATAATGCCCCAATTGAAGCTTTAGATCATGTTTTTATGAACTGGGTTTAGGTGGAAAAAGACCCCATTGCCCCTACATAATTTAAATCAAAATTCGTAACCCGTATTTCCGTTTGAAGGGCTACCGCGATACGGTGTAATTGTTGCAGCTTACTGCCTCACACTGAAAATATCATAACTTTACACTTGGGTATCAGATTTAGGCAAAATTAGTATCGTTGAAAAGCTAACTCAATTATCTACAATTTGAGGGGTCTTGAGCTGAAAAATTCTACAGACATTAAAAGTTATGCACTTGAAAAGTTGAACCTTGTTGAATCAAATACCAAACATTGGACGAATTAAAGAATCTTAGCTCAACCTGGATCTATGTGATTGGTAGGTACATTATTTACCTAATAAGCACTTAATACACTAGGATAAAGGTCGTGAAACTTACTTTTCAAATTATGAGTTAAGAACATGACAAATACACCTTCACCGTGATGCGGTGATCCCCTCATCGCTATACCCCTCGTGACGCGGTGCAATCGCGATGAGCTACTAGAATTTTAACCCAACAATAATCCAAACCTAGTCTTAAAATATGAAATCTTTTTTAGGCGTTATTCCTAACTCCTATGATCATGAATAAACTCAAGAACCATTGTCTCAAAGTTCGGAAGGTCAACTTAAATTCCTTAGGGTTAGAAGGTCTTAAAAATGGCTAAGTCCTCAACTTATAACTTTATTTTTTTCCAGCTTCTAAGTGTTACAAGTACATACTAAGTGCTGGAATGAGCTAAAAATATTCGGGGTATTACAATAAACCACCTAATAGTGGGTTTGAATGGGTTGGGAGTGTTTTTACGCTTAGAAAAGCACTTTGCATTGCGAATTGGGGACTCTGATGTTGCCCCACATTACGGATAGCCCCACAATGAGCTACAACTTTAAGTTTGTTGTAGGGTTTACCCTGAGGTTCACAATTGGGTTCTCCCCACGAACCCTGAGGTTTGTGATGGGGTTTGCCCACGAATCCTGAGGTTTGCAATGGCTCGACCCTCTTCCATATGTTAAAATTAATTCATTTTGGTGATATATTATTGGCATGATAGTTTTTTCACACCCCCAATTCATTCCAAATGGCATATATAAAAGTTTAGAGCTTTAAAACTGCTTTTAACCCTTAGTAAATACGTGATCATCATTATAAGAGCAAGAGAGTAGAAAACTACCTATGGTTTAAGGATTCCAAGATCCAAGTATAAACATTGATTTAATTTCTCTTAATTAGAGGTACATAGAACGACCTAAACCTTATAGGGTTTGAATTCATAATTTTTTTTATCTCTTTTAAGAGTTAAAGATATTAGATCTTCATTCACAACAAGAGCATGAATTTCAAGATTTGCGTCCAACCTCAATTGTGCATTATAATGAGTTTATACATATGTATGTGTGCATATTGAATTCAGATTTGTGAAAATTGTCACGACTCGAAACGAGGCCCTGGACATGGTAAGCAATCTGAACCATGAAGGCCCATACACCCATCTAACTTGTAATCACATACACCATTCATATACAGAAAAGAAATGTGGAAATATAACTGAGTATGGGATCATGATCATACTCTAAAATCAACAAAATGTTATAGACAACAATTCAACAACATCTAAATTAAATTCTGATTCCGTCTGCAAAACCTCTACTATATATGAAACAAAGAAGTTTGAAAACTGGGACAAGGCCCCCAGTAGACCAAAACTGTAAATAAATGACTGAAATTAAACAGTCCTTCTAAAACATAGTAGGCTCATCAACTGAACTCTTCACTTCTATATGGAAAGATCTACAGCTTGGCCGGACCGTTACATTGAGCCTCAGACCCTGAGAGGTAGGGGTCAATACAGTTGTATTGGTACGCAGAGAAAACCCAAAATAATATTTGATATGAGAGCAATTTAAAAATGATTCATAAATATGTCACAGAGTAAAAGTCACATGGGCATGATTAAAAGACTCTATAAAACCATATGAACTCTGTGACATACTCTTCCTTTTAGCTCTACGCTAGCTGGTATACCCTACAATTCTGTAATTCTATGGGCTATATGGAATCTGCCCTTAACTCGGCAGCCAAACCCCCAACCCAAGATTCCCGAAAGGGTTGAAGACTCTAAATCTCTACGATGCCATAGGGCCCGTCGCCATCGTACAAAAGTAACATACACGTATCGACAAAACACAATTTTAGGCTATGAGTCGATTGACTCGTGCCCTCTTTGGTTAACCACCTAACCATCTTTAATTCTTTACAACAAGCAATCTTTGAAAATCAAACTCTGAAGACTCTAGTTCTTTTATGGTTATATTTACATGGTATCGTCATACCATTGACTTGCAAATCACATTCTCTGAGCCATTTATAGCAAATTATGTCTCTATTCTCAAATTATCAAATTCAGGACCACCATATCAACAATTCTTTTCAATAAACTCATTCTTTAAAACTCATGAGAAACTATCCAAGCAATTCTCTTTATCAACGACTCAATAAACTAAGGTGGTCATGTCAAAATTCTTAATTTCATGCAATTCTTTCTCTTTAACACAGAACATAGATATCTCAAGAAACACCCTCTCGTCATCTCTAAATCTTGTTCAAATACTATGACATTGAGAAAATTTCTTTCACATCACAAAATATTCATTTCAACTCTTATTCAAAAAATCCATAAAGTTTAATTCAATACATAAGAGGGAATTCATAATTTGTACTCTCAAAGAAATCTCAAATGTCAATTTTCATGCACATACATATACATGTAAACCAATTTAGGGGAAAAGACCACAAGGCCAAAGCAATAGTAACATTGAAACATTCGAAATACATAATTTAAATATATATTCCAAAACCCCTTTAAAATTCATGCTTAATAATCTTTAAATCACGCTGGAGCATTGAACTTAAGATCTTCATTCTTGATCTTGAGGGAAAGGATTTTGGGTTTTAATTTGAGAGGAAAAATTGAATTATAGAGTGTATTCTTCTTTTGGGGCGTGAATCTTATGTTACGGACAAACCTTGGGTGAGGTAAAGGTCCAAATTTCCCTTAAAACACGAAAACAGAACGTGAAAATAGGTGCATGTGATGGAGCGTGCATCGCACACTAATCATGCACAGCTGCTGCCTCTGTCACGAAAATAGTTGTAACTTTTCGCTCGGATATCGAATTTTCGCGAAATTGGTACCATTGGAAAGATACTTAGAAGAAATTTCATTTGATGTATAGTAGGACCTATAATTCAATATATACAAGAAGTTATGGTTGATGGAATTTGATCCAAGTTTAAACATCCACTAAATCTAAGTTACTAGAAATGTTTTCAACTCGTCTTAGAGTTAGGGGATTTTTGTGACCTCAATTAATTTTCAAAGGTATTCCCACACTACAGACTTGATAACCTCACATATATTAACAAGGAATTATGTAGTTTGGGTATATACACGTAGGAACGATGGTCTAGATTCTAGCCCGAAAGTACGGGGTGTTACATTATCTCCCCCTTGGGATCATTCATCATCGAATGATGGGTAGGGACTTTTTAAATCACTAAGAGTGTAGAATAAAGAACGTAACATTGATTTGAGAATTTTTCCTCAATAAAAATATGGAAAGGCATCACACGATCTTCATGATAACCCCTAGGGAAATGAGTAAGCACAAAACCTGAGACAACGAAACTTGACATCGACATGGTCTTGGCATGCATTTTATGGCACATGATTAAAACATTGCAAAACATAACTTTTTCTAAGAGTCCACCACCTGGTTAAGATCGGTATATGATATTACATAAGATTCTCGTGGAACACAGGAGTATTAGCATTCTTCATCCTACAAAATACAGCGAAAAGACTTAAACTTAGCAACACTTCTTATCTATGCTACGACATTAATTAACGTACTTAATCATCCCCAACTTACAATTCTCCCGTAACGTATCTAACCATAAGAATTTCTGTCCCTCCGTATAATACTTCTATGTTCAAGACTAACTCCGAGGAAAGAGGGGCTAACTTAAACTGTGGGGCCCTACACCATACATCACATTAAGAAATCACCTCACCTCATCACTGTAATCCAACAATCTCAAGTCTTAATTCAAAGAATACTAACCACATGGCACATAGGTTTGTGTTTTCATCATGCATAACATTCAAGTCTAATCATTACTACAACCACTACATGAATCTCCCTACTAAGACCAGCAATTTCAATTACTCTCGAAACTATTTCCACCATATTTCTCCTCCGTAGCTATTTTACACAGCAAATGTTCATCTCTTTTTTTCTTTCAGCTATAACCTTAGCTCGACAACCACATCAAAATCTTCACCTTCAAGAACATCTAATCCCCCAACTATCACAATTTTATGTTTCCATAACCACTATCATACTAGCATACAGAGGGTCATTTAAGGACCTGAGCAAGAGCATCATGAAAGGGAGTAACACTATTCGGTTATAACATATACTGATTTCCATACTCAAGGTCGGACATGAGTTGAAGATAGGGTACGAGCACAGAGTATTTCATATATCAAGTATTTGGATCACAAGAGAAGAGTCGTTTTGGCACAATTTGAACATAACATGAGTTCTTAGGACAACCAAAGGTAAAAACATGATAGCGTACATCACGAGTCTTATAACATGGCTGTGGAGTTCATGAAGTCGATGATTTTTTCAAGAACTTCTATTTGTAGGTATCGCTTCCAATTTTTAGAACTCAATTAGTCATGAGTTCGCACAATTTTATTATTTTGGCTAATCCCGATATAAAATGAATCGAAAAACATATGAAAAACATAGTTCCTTAGAACCAATAATGATTTGGGACATAGATTTATCAGTCATGAGCAACGTCACATAGAGCTTGGATGCTTACAATATTGGATCACCAAGGGACATTATTTCTTCTAGTTTGGAAGTGAGGACATGTCATGAATTACACCAAGTGCTCAAAATAGGTAGGACTTGGATACTTAACGTAAGGCATTAATAGAGTTACCTCTTAGATTAAAGCAGGAGGAACATGTTTGAATAGGAGTAGGTTCATCATCACTCTTCCCGAACTCGCCACAATGAAAAAATTTCAGGAACTAACCTAATTCCTCATCTTCCCCTTAGATTAAAGTCACAACTCTCAACACAAAATGGACATCACCATATACTTAAACTCTAACTCTCCCTAATGATCTATACCCCGAAGTGCTTGCTTTTCTGTAGATGTTACTCTTACCTTTCGCTAACCATTATAGCCATCACTCTACAACCCCCACTCCCATGAATGTACGCATTCACACTCCTTATTACCAAGGGATATCAATATGTACATGAATACAACTCCTCTCTATAATTTAACATAAAGGCACTAAATTCCTTTTGGGACATCCCCCTTTTCAGAGATACTAATCAACTTCCTCTAACTCCAAAGTCATCAATTCATGACTAAAATAATTATGGGTATGGACATCCCCACTTCTAAAAACTTAACACTCTATCTTCAACTCCTTAGAATACTCCTATTACATCTCTAATCACATAACTTACAAGTTAACAAACTTTGTAAAACCATACCCAAGGCTCATATTGCCTACCATTATTTATTCAATTAAACTCTAACGAATGCTGTACAACAACACACCAGACTCCTCCATACTATAATTTAGAACACAACCCACGTATGTAAAACACATATACATATAAAAGCTAAACTTCCCCTTTCTAAGTAATCTCTAAAGTCGTTGATTTCCAAGAACGCTAATCTTTAACTTTTGATATCCTCTACTGTCATGAACCTACAACATGTAGTCTCATGAGCTTACACTTCCTCACTTCTTATCATATAAAACTCCACTCTCCACTACTTAACCTTCTAACATATGATCTTTAATCGCATAATTCATATCATTAAATCTTACTTAGCATCATACCATAGGGGGAAAACTTATTACTATATGCTTACACCCTTATCCACTTAATGACTCACCCACAAGTCATTATTTTAAAAATCATTCTCATATACACATATACCTCACAATTACTACTTACACCTTTCATCAATTATCAACCTAGGCTCTTTCACAAATTACTTCAAGCCTACTAATTAATCCCCGTAAAACATACTTCATTAATCTTAAGATACTATTGCAACAACAACATTCTACATCTAGAATCCAATCCTATAGTCTTGCATCAATCATCCACCACTAATAAAGCAAAACATGCAACATAATGTACCAATCCATCGAATTTGGAAAACAACTCCAAAGACATATTTCATTTAGCTACGACCTACAATCACAATCCCCTCCATGACATCACTATTATAGCTCAAAATCCACTTCATACCTTCTCACATGAAGTACTAGTTTACAACCACTAATGGAAAGAAAGTCAAGGGGTAACGTCATATAATAGACATGGTCAACCTTAATCTTATATAATTACCCACCTTACATATAATTCTTACTTGGAAGTTATAGAATAAGACGTCAAGAAACACTAGCCCACCGGAATCTCATAACAACAATATTCGGCCATAATCATATGGCCTATCTTATTTTCAATCCATTAATGCATCCTTCTTCTACACACCATAAGTATTTACCTATCTATACACCTAAACTTCTTTCATAGATCTATAAGTTTCAACTAAAATCCCTTTTGCAACCTCAGGGAAACCTAAATTAACAACACTCATCCACTAAGTTCTTCACCAATAACCTATACTTTTCTTGCACAACAAACACCATATACAACTCATTTCATACTTCAAGCAAACAACAATTTACCTTAACCAATAACTCCTTCTCCACCTTCTACTAACATAATACATAAGGATAAATCACTTGATTACAAACTTCATCATATGCAAAAAATAAAAAATTCGGCTACATATATTCAATAAATTGCCCTTACCACTTTTCATGTCGCTACACCTCTAAACCCCCAATTCTAACCAACACAAGAACATCAAGATGAACAACAAGTTGCTAGTGAATTGAAATAGGCCTCACATGGCTTCAATAGATTTGATTTTTGTGTTTTGAACCAGAAACTGAAATGAATAACAAAGAAACTATGCAAGTGAATCGAAAGAGCCGCACATGGCTTCACTAGACTTTTAATTTCAACAACACAATGATAACAAGATCACAAGAGATGGATATTTGACACATAATATTCAATGACCTAAGAATACACATCTTACTTTTGTCTTAACTGAACGCCTCATAAGAATAAGGACACAACATTAAACTTGAAGGACTTATGACACACTAGGGTGCTCCTCTCAAGCCCTATATGTGACTTCTAAAATTTCTACTAGTAAATCTGAGAGCATTATCTGGAAAACCAGAGTAAGGAAACAATTAGGATAACTTTTCTTTCATATGAGCTACACTATAGCATGAATTAGAGAATGAAAGAGGAGCATTCTGACTCCATAGCACGAACTAGAACGTGAAGAAAGAGATACATTCCTAAACACCTTGTATCCTCCTACTTATAAGTGGGGTGCGCTACACACCCATAAACAAGACTCTACCCAACGCAATTTTGCAGAAACCTTGGGACCATGCTCTAAAATCAACAAAATGTTCAAGACTGCAATTCAAAAACATCTAAAATAATATCTATCTCCGTCTGTGAAACCTCTACTACATATGAAATAAAGATGTTTGAAAACTGGGACGAGGCCCCTAGTATACCAAAACCATAAATAAATGTCTGAAATTAAACAGGCCTTCTAAAACATAGAAGGCTCACCAACTAAACTCTGCACTTCTATCTGGAAAGATCTACTGCTTAGATAGACCGCTAGATTGAGACTTAAACCCTGAGAGGTAGGGGTCAATATAGTTGTACTGGTACACAGAGAAAACCCAAAATAATATTTGATATTCATTACATATGAGATCAATTTAAAAATGGTTCATAAATATGTCACATAGTAAAAGTCACATAGGCATGGTCTCTGTCACATACTCTTTGTTTTACTTCTAAGCTAGGTGGTAAACCTTACAAATCTGTAATTCCACGGGCTATATGGAATCTGCCCTTAACTCGATAGCCGAGCCCCCAAGCCAAGTTTTCCGCAAGGGTCAGAGTCCCTAAATCTCTACTACGCCACAGGGCTATCGCTAGTGTACAGAAGTAACATACCCGTATCAGCAAAACATGGTTTTAGGCTATGAGTTGATTGAATCATGTCCTCTTTGGGTAACCACTTAACCCTCTTGAAGTTCATTTTTAATCCTTCACAATATTCAGTCTTTGAAAATCAAACTATGAAGACTCTAGTTCTGTTATGGCATATATTTACATGGTATTGTCATACCATTGACTTGCAAGTCACATTCTCTGAGCCATTTAAAGCAAATTATGTCTGTGTTCTCAAATCATAGAATTTAGGACCACTATATCAATAATTCATTAGAAGAAACTCATTCTTTGAAACTCATGTAAAACCATGCAAGCTATTCTCTTCATAACCGATTCAATAAACAAAGGTGTTCATGTCAAAATTCTTAATTTCATGAAATTCTTTGTCTTTAACACAAAACATAGATATCTCAAGAAAAACCCTCTTATCATCTCTAAATCATATTCAAATACTATGACATTGAGAAAACTACTTTCAATCATAAAATATGCATTTCAATTCTTTTCCAACAAAATCATAAACTTCAATTCAATACAAGAGAGGGAGTTCATCTCAATTTTTTTACATATACATATATACGTAAAGCAATTTAGGGGAAAGGATCACAAGGCCAAAGCAATAGTAAGATTAAAACATTCAGAATAGATAATTTAAAACATAGATTCCAAAACCCTTTCCAAATTCATACTTAATAATCTTAAAATCATACTTTAGTGTTTTCAAGACCATATAGTTTTTAGGATAAACCCGACGTACCTTAGACTATAAGAGTTAAAAGATGGGATCTAGATCTTGATAGATGGAGCCCGGAACTTGACCCTTTTCTCTTGGATTCTTTAACTTATGATCTTGATTCTTGATCTTGAGGGAAAGGGTTTAGGGTTTTAATTTGAGAGGAAAAATTGAATTATGGAGATTATTCTGATTTTGGGCATGAGTCTTATGTTATGGACAGACCTTGGGGGAGGAAAAGGTCCAAACTGCCCTTAAAAACGAGAAAATAGAACCTGAAAATTAGGTACATGCGACGGAGCGTGCATTACAAGCTAATCGCGTGCAACTATTGCCTCTCTCACGAAAATGTGTGTAACATTTTGCTCGGGTATCGGATTTTAGCAAAATTGGTATCGTTGGAAAGATACTTTGAAGAACTTTCATTTGATATATAGTAGACCCTCTAATCCTATATATACAAGAAGTTATGGTTGATGAAATTTGACCCATATTTTAACGTTCACTGAAACTTAATCGCTAGAAATATTTTCAACTCGTCTTAGAGTTAGGGGATTTTTCTAACTCCAATTCATATTCAAAGGTATTCCCACACAATAAGATTGATAAACACACATATATTAACAAGGAATTATCTAGTTTGGGTCTATACGCGTAGGAACAACGGTCTAGATTTTAGCCCAAAAGTACGGGGTGTTACAAAAACGATGAGGCTAAGAATGATTTTCTTGCCCAATTTTGCATGAGGAAGGTTTTTATAATTATCATTTTTCTTATGTTGTTCCTGTTTTTCAATGTTTATTGATTGAATATTATTGAAAAGACTAATCCTTCTGTTAAAAGCTTTAACAAGTTTCATGAATTGGAATGCTTAACTAAACCATCATGATTACTCGAAGAGTTTTACTATGTGTTTGTGAAAGAGATGACCACCTTAAGAGTTGATCTTTGAAAGAAAGACATTTTTACTTACACTTTCATAACAGTTTTAAAAAAGAACTTTTTTATGACCTTTGAGTCCTTGCGGTGGTCAAATAACATAATTTTGAATAAAAAGGGCTATGATATGATATGGCACGATATGATATGGCTTATACGGCTTGAAAGTCTTGGTATGACATTACCAAATCAGACAAATATCATGACAGACTTAGAATAGACTAGACTACAAACTTTTCAGACTTTAGACCATGTTTTTATAAAGTATACATATTTTAAGAGGTTAAAATATGGGCTTAAAGAGAATTAAGTGGCTAACCAAGAAGGCACGAGTTTAGATAACTCATAGTTTGAAACAATTTTTATATAATGCGGGATTGATCTTGTCCTGAAATATGGATTATCATTGTATACCTGCTATATGCAGTTGTATACCAGACCAGACAATCTAATCCTTACGGCAAACTCGGTTTAGGGGAATGGACGACAAGTTAATGTCGAACTCTACATAACCCTTGGGATTTTTCAGATCCTGTTGGGTATGCCACCTTGCTCAAAACTAAATAATAACATTATGTCATTTGCAAAACAGTTTTGGATTGAATTACATGTTTTCAAACTATTTTCATGTCATATGACTCCATGTTATGATTTTTATGATGTTTTGAATATTATGATATTTTGAAAGTTATTTCTTTAGGCCTTTCTATATGCCAATACATTTCAAGTATTGACCGTCTTCATGGCAGATGCATGGTCTCATAATGTAGGTTCTGAGACACAGTCCCGTAGTCTAGCTTAACAGTAGATTTCTTTTAGACATTCAGAGTTGGTAAGTCTACCTTACTTGGTAAGGCACTTTATGCATATGTTGATTTCTTTTAAGTTCATGATCTAATAGGGGCTTTGTCCCATCTTAGACAGATTATTGTTTCAGTAGAAGCTTCATTAACTGGTTAGACTAGATTTGGATTTTCATAGATTCATGTCTTGATCTACAAATTTGTATTATGAAAACTTTTCATGTTTCAGTTTACCTTCCACATAGTATTGGTATGAATTATGCTTATGATAATATTCGAAGGGTCTCCTGAGTCTTCATGGTTTGGGATGCCCGTCGTGGCCAGGGCCTAAGCTTGGGTCGTTACATTCTGTAAAAACTAGTATTAATTTTATTAATAAATGATCGATCACTTTACCATTAATCAAGTCAAGAAGTGAAAATGATTCTTCAATGTATTTATAAGCGGATCGAATGGATGCATCTTAATCAACAACGTACAATTATTAGTATAATTATAAAAAGAATATTTGATTGAACTAAATATAGCAATTACTAGTTAAGAAACTTTCCTCCGTAATCAAACTAGTTCTTTAATCAAATAAATTTCAAGTATAAAAGAAGATAATAAAACAAAAATAAAATTTAATATTTATTTTCATTATCAGTGGCTTGTAGACTTGCATTATTATAGCAGTCTCAAGTGACGACCCATTAGAACTAGCGGTTTGACCCGTCAGTGTTATTTTTTAAAATCTTAACTACTAGTGCGCTCAATTTCACAGTTAATCTAAAACTCATCTGTTTGAGGGAGTCGAACTATGGGTTCAAGAAATCTTTTCTGATAGAGAATTCTAGATCCTCTCCAACAGAAAAGTCTTAATAATTTGAGCATTCGAGAAATCTTTCTCTCTTTCACGACCCGACCCGAGGTCCTGGCTGTGATGAGCATTCCAAACTATGAAGTCCCAGATGCCTATCTAACTTGTAATCATATACACCATTCATATACTGAAAAGAAATGCGGAAATATAACTGAGTATGGACTCATGGTCATGCTATGAAATCAAGAAAATGTTAAAAACTGCAATTCAACAACATCTAAAATAATATCTGACTCCGTCTGCGAAACTTCTAAAACATATGAAAAAAATATGTCTGAAAACTGGGACAAGGCCCCAATTGACCAAAGCCATAAATAAATGTCTAAAATTAAATAGGCCATCTAAAAACATTGAAGGCTCACCAACTGAACTCTGCACTTCTATTTGGAAAGATCTACTCCTTAGCTGAACCGCTAGATTGAGCCTTAGACACTGAGAGGTAGGGATCAATACAGTTGTACTTGTACGCAGAGCAAACCCTAAATAGTATTTGATATTCAACATATATGAGAGCAAATTAAAAAAGGTTTATAAATATTTCACGAAGTAAAAATCACATGGGCGTGGTTTAAAGACTCTATATATCCATCTGAACTCTGTGACATACTATTTATTTTACTTTTGCACTAGGTGGTATACCCTAAAATTCTGTAATTCCATGGGCTATATGGAATCTTTCCTTAACTCGGCAGCCAAGCCCGCTACCCAAGTTTTCTGCAAGGGTTGGAGTTTCTGAATCTATACTGCGCCACAGGGTCATCGCCAGCATACAAAAGTTACATACCGTATTCGCAAAACATGCTTTGAGGCTATCAGTCGATTGACTCCTACCTTCTTTGGGTAACTGGCTAACCCTCTTTAAGCCCATTTTTAATTCTTTACAACATGCAATCTTTGAAAGTCAAACTTTGAAGACTCTAGTTTTGTTATGGCATATATTTACATGGTATCGTCATACCATTGACTTCCAAGTAACATTTTCTAAGCCATTTATAGCAAATTATGTCTCTATTCTCGAATCATGGAAATCAGCACCACCATATCAACAATTCTTTTCAAGAAACTCATACTTTAAAACTCATGTGAAACCATGCAAGCAATTCTCTTTATCAACGACTCAATAAACTAACTAAGGTGGTCATGTCAAAATTCTTAATTTCATGCAATTTTTTTTCTTTAACACAGAACATGGATATCTCAAGAAGCACCCTCTCATTATCTCTAAATCATGTTCAAATACTATAACATTGAGAAAACTACTTTTACATCGCAAAACATGCATTTCAACTCTTTTCTAACAAAATCATAAACTTTAATTCAATACACGAGAGGGAATTCATAATTTGTGCTCTCAAACAATCACAAATCTCAATTTTCATACATATACATATACATGTAAATCAATTAAGGGGAAAAGACCACAAGGCCAAAGCTATAGTAACATTGAAACATTCGGAATACATAATTTAAATATAGATTCCAAAACCCCTTTAAAATTCGTGCTTAATAATCTTTAAATCATGCTCTAATGTTTACAAGCCCATGTAGTTTTTAGGATAAACCCCACATACCTTAGACTAAAAGAGTTGAAAGATGGAAGCTAGATCTTGACCCTATTTTTGGAGTCTTGAACTTAAGATATTGATTTTTGATCTTGAGGGAAAGGATTTAGGGTTTTAATTTGAGAGAAAAAATTGAATTATGGAGTGTATTCTGCATTTGGGGCATGAATCTTATGTGTTGTACAAACCTTGGGTGAGGTAAAGGTCCAAAATTCCCTTAAAAATGCAAAAACAGAACCTGAAAATTAGGTATGTGCGATGGAGCGTGCGTCGCACGCTAATCGCGCGCAGCTACTGCCTCTCTCACGAAAATGGTTGTAACTTTTCACTCGGCTATCGGATTTTTGAGAAATTGGTATCTTTGGAAAGATACTTTGAAGTCCTTTTATTTGATATATAATATGCACTCTAATTCTATATATACAAGAAGTTATGGTTGATGGAAGTTGACCCATGTTTAAACGTCCACTGAAACTTAATCACTAGAAATCTTTTCAACTCGTCTTAGAGTTAGGGGATTTTTGTGACCTCAATTCATATTCAGAGGTATTCCCACACTATAGGATTAATAAATACACATATATTAACGTGAAATTATCTAGTTCTAGTCTATATCCGTAGGAACGGCGGTGTAGATTCTAGCCCAAAAGTATGGGGTGTTACATTATCTCTCCCTTGGGATCCTTAGTCTCCAGATGATGGGTAGGGACCTTTTGAAGCTCTAAGAGTGTAGAATAAAGAACATAACATTGATTTGAATATTTTTCCTCCACAAAAATATAGAAAGGCATCACATGATCTTTATGATAACCCTTAGGGAAACGAGTAAGCACAAAACCTGAGACAACAAAACTTGACATTGACATGATATTGGTATGTGTTTTATGGAAAATGATCAAAACATTGCAAAACATAACTTTTTATAAGAGTCCTCATCCTGATTAAGATTGGTACAAGACATGAGATGAGCTTCTCGCAGAACACAGGAGTATTAGCATTCTCCATCTTACAAAATACAGATCAAAGACTTAAACTTAACAAAACTTCTTATCTATGCTCTTACATTAATCAACATACTTCATAATCCCTAACTTACAATTCTCCCGTAACACATCTACCCATAAGAATTTATGTCCCTCCGTATAATACTTCTATATTCTAGCCTTACTCAAAGGAAAGAGGGGCTAACTTAAACTACCGGGCCTGCACCCTACATCACATTAAGAAATCACCTCACCTCATCATTGCAATCCAACAATCTTAAGTCTTAATTCAAAGAATACTAACCACATGGGACATAGTTGTGTTTTCACCATTCAGAACATTCAAACCTAATCATTACTACAACCACTAAATGGATCTCCATACTATGACCAGCAATTTCAAACACTCTCAAAACTATTTCGGCCACATTTCTCCTTCGTAGCTATTTTACACAACTAAAGTTCATCTCCTTCTTTTCCTTTCAGCTATAACCTTAGCTCGACAACTGCATCAAAATCTTCACCTTTAAGAACATCTACTCCCCCACATAACACACTTCTACGCTTCCACAACCACCATCATACTATCATACAGAGGGTCATTAAAGGACCTGAGCAAGAGCATCATGACAGAGAGTAACACTATTCGGTTATAACATATACGGATTTCCATATGCAAGGTGGGAGATGAGTTAGATATACAGTACAAGCATAGAGTATTTCATATATCAAGTATTTGAATCATCAGTGAAGAGTCATTTTGGCACAATTTCCACATAGCACGAGTTCTTAGGACAACCACAGTGAAAACATGAGACCTTACGTCATAGGTCTTATAACATGAATGTGGAGTTAATGAAGTCGACAATTTTAGAAAGGACTTTTAGTTGGAACTATCACTTCCCATTTTCAGAACTGAATTAGTCATGAGTTCGTACAATTTTATCATTTTGGCTTAACCCGACATAAAATAAATCGTCAACATATGGAAAATATAGTTCGTTAGAACCAATCATGATTTGGAACATAGATTTATCAGTCATGAGAAACGTCACATAGAGAATGGATGCTTAAAATATTAAATCACCCAGGGACATTATTTCTTCTAGTTTAGAAGTCAGGACATGTAATGAATTACATTGAGTGCTCAAACCTTAGACATTGGTAGGAATTGGATACATAACGTAAGACATTAGCAGAGTGACCTATTAGATTGAAGTAGGAGGAATATGATTGAATAGGAGTAGGTTAATCATGACTCTTCCCCAACTCGCCACAATAAGAAAATTTTAGGAACCAACGTAATTCCTTATCTCTCCCTTAGATCAAAGTCATAACTCTCAACATAAAAGTGACATCACCATATACTTTAACTCTGACTCTCCCTAATGATCTATACCCCGAAGGCCTTGCTTTTCTGTAGATGTAACTCTTAACTTTCACTAACCATTATAGCCATCACTTAACAACCCTCACTCCCATGAGTACACATATTCACACTCCTTGTCACCAAGGGAAAACAATATGTACATGAATACAACTCCTCTCAATAATTTAACATAAAGGCACTAAATTCCTTTTAAGACATCTCCCCTTAGAGATACTAATCAACTTCTTCTAACCCCAAAGTCATCAACTCATGACTAACAACATTATGGCCATGGACATCCCCACTTCTAAAAACTTAACACTCTATCTTTAACTCCTTAGAATACTCTCATTACACCTCTAATCACATAACTTACAACTTAACAAACTTCTTAACCATACCCATGGCTCATATGATCTACCAATATTTCCTTAATTCAACTGTAATGAATACCATACAACAACTCACTAAACTCCTTCATACTATAATTTAGAACACAACCTAGGTATGTAAAACACATATATACATAAAAGCTAAACTTTCCCTTTCTAAGTAATCTCTAAAGTCATTTATTTCCAAGAACGCTACTCTTAACTATTGATATCCTCTACTGTCATTAACCTACAACATGCAGTCTCATGAGCATATACTTTCTTGCTTCTTATCACATAAAATTCCACTCTCTACTACTTAACCTTCTAACATATGATCATTAATCGCATAATTCATATCATTAAATCTTACCTAATGCATTCTATCAGGGGGAACTTATTCTTATATACTTACGCCCTTATCTAGTTAATGACTCACCCACAAGTAATCATTTTAACACTCGTTCTCATATACACATACCTCACAATTACCACTTAAACCTTTCATCAATTATTACCCTAGGCTCTTTCACAAATCACTTCAAGCCTACTAATTCATCCCTGTAAAACACACTTCATTAGTCTTACGCTACTATTCTTACTACCACATTCTACATCTAAAATCCAATCATATAGTCTAGCCTCAATTATCTACCACTAATAAAGCAAAGCATGAAACATAATTTACTAGTCCATCAAATTGGGAAAACAACTCCAAATACTTATTTCATTTAACTACTACCAACAATCACAATCCTCTCCATGACATCACTAAAGAAAAGAAGGTCAAAGGGTAAAGTCATATAATTGACATAGTCAACCTTAATCTTATATAATAACCCACCTTACATACAATTCTCACTAGGAAGTTATAGAATAAGACATCAAGAAACACTATCCCACTAGAATCTCATAACAACAATCCATTAATGCATCCTACTTCTACACATCATTAGTATGTATCTATCAATACATCTAAACTTTTTTCATAGATCTATAAGTTTCAACTAAACTCCCTTTTACAACCTCAGGAACCCTAAATTAATGAGACTCATCCGCTAAGTACTTCACCAATAACCTATAGTTTTCGAGCACAACAAATACCATCAATAACTCTTTTCATACTTAAAGCAAACAACAATTTATCTTAACCAATAACTCCTTCTCCACCTTCTACTATCCAACACATAAGGATATATCACTCCATTACTGACTCCATCATATGAAAAAAAAAATATTCGGCTACATATATTCAAGAAAATACCCCTGCCATTTTTCTTATCACTACACCTCTAAACCCCAGTTCCAACCAACACAAGAACAACAAGATGAACAACAAGTTGCTAGCGAATCAAAATAGGCCTCAACGACTTCCCTAGACTTTATTTTTGTGTTTTGAACCAGAAAATGAAATGAATACCAAAGAAACTATGATAGTGAATCGAAATAGCCCCACACGGCTTCACTAGACTTTAAATTTCAACAATACAATGATAACAAGATCACAAGAGATGGAAATTTGACACACAATTTTTAATGACCTAAGAATACACATCTTACTATTGTCTTAACTAAATTCCTCATAAGAACGAGGACACAAATTTAAACTTGAGGAACTTACGACATACAAGGGAGCTCCTCTCAAGCCCTTTATATGACTTCTGAAATTTTTTTTAGTAAATTTGAGATCATTATTTGGGAACACCAGAGTAAGGAAAAAATTAAGATAACTTTTCTATCATATGGGAGACATCATAGCACAAATTAGAGTATGAAAGAGGAACATTCTGACTCCATAGCACAAACTAGAACATTAAGAAACAGTGACATTCCTAAACACTTTGTAGCCTTGTAATGCCCCCTGTAAAATCCTTCATGTTTTATATCGTAGTAGCAAGCTTGTTGAGTTAAAATCTTGAAAATTTTTTAAGTGTAAAAGGGGACTTAGAATCATTTTTATCTTTAAATCTTTGGGGAATTTATTCTCGACCTTCCCGACCTTCCTTTTCTAATTTTCAAGTTACGTTATGATAGGGGAAGTCAAGGGTACATCTCGGATGAGTTTCAAAATTTTTAGATGAGCGTAAGGCCATGTTTGGGGTTGCGAACCAGTGAATATAAAATTGTGGCCTGCGACGCCTTTCCTGGAACCTTTCCTGGGGAAACCACGTGATAGGCAAGGGGGTTCCTTTATTAGAACACGAGTCCAGGTAGGGCGGCACCTCGCCTGGCTCCCCAAGCCAGTTATTCAGTTTCCTTGAGATATTAAGGGTATTTTAGGTATTTTCCAATCCCTATAACATCTTAAACATGGGATTAAACTCCCAAATAACCACATTACACATATTTTCTCAAAAATTCATCAAGAACTCCCCTAAGGGTTTCAAGCAAGAATCCCAAATAACATAAGGTTAAACCGTAGCTTTTAGAAGATAATTAGAGATTTGGAATCCCTAATTCGTAAGCTTCAAGAATAATCCATTATTTTCTGAAATAGAGGTACATGTTGTTTATCCTAAAATTACATGGGCTTGTTGAAAAAACTAAATCATGATTTAAAGATTATCAAGCATGAATTTGTTAAAGTAGTTTTGAAATCCATGATTTTATTATATTTTATACGTGTTTAATGATATTGTTGTTTTAGCATTTAGGCCTTGTCCACTTAAATTGATTTACAGGTATATGTATATGTATGAAATTGACATATTAAGATTTTGTTTGAGAGCATAGATTATGAAGTCCTTCTCTTGTGATAGATTGAATTTTATGATCTTAATGTGAATGATTTGGAATGCATGATTTATGGTTTGAAAATAGTTTTCTCAATACCATAGTGTTTGAGCATGATTTAGAGATGACGATAGGGAGCTTCTGGATATAATTATATCCTTATTTTAAATAAGAAAGAGTTGCATGTGATCGAGAAATTTGACATGACCACCTTGTATTATTAAAATGCTTGACAAAGAGAGTTCCTTGCATGTGTTTACATGAGGTTTGAGAAAGAGTTTTATTTGAATTGATATATTGATATGGTTGTCCCAAGCTTATGTTTTGAAAATAGAGATTATAATATGTTATTAATGGCTCAGAGATATGACTTTCAAGTTAATGGTATGACGATACCATAAGTATGTATGCCATAACAGATAAGAGATTTTAGATTATGTTTTCAGAATACGTTTTCAGAAAATGCATGATTTTAAAGGAGTTAAAAATGGGCTTAAAGAAGGTTACGTGGTAACCCGAAGAGGGCTTGGGTTCAACTAAATCTTAGCATGAAACCATATATGCCGATATGGGTAGTTTATTATTGTACGTTAGTGACGACTGTGTGGCATAGTAGATTTAGAGACTCCGACCCTTGCGGCACACTTGGGTTAGGGGCTTGGCTGTCGAGTTAATGGCAGTTTACATATAGCCCGTGAAATTTCAAATTTGTAGAGTATACCACTTAGTACATAAGTAATACAAAGAGTTTCACAAAATTCAGATGTTTTCACAGATTTTCTTAAAACGTCAACGTGATTTCTTAATATATGATATGTGTATGAACTATTTTAAATTTCTCTCATATATGTTGAATATAAATGATTATTTTGAATTTAATCGGTGTACCAGTACATATATATTGACCTCCTTCCCCTACCTCTTAGGTTCTGAGGCTTAATATAGGGGTCCAGATTAGCCGTAGATAATTTAGAAATAGCAGATCAGCTTGTGCAGTGGTGAGCCTTCTCTATTCCAAAAGGCCTATTCTTTGAGATTATTTCTTCTATTACAGTGTTGGTCTACTAGGGGCCTTGTCCCAGTTTTCCGATAGGTTTTAGATTATCATGTAGTAGAGATTTTGTAGACTGCTCCTGATATTGTTTAGCTAATATTAGATTTCATTCCTTATTGTTTAATTTAATACAGAGTATGACAATGTTCCAATATTAGATCATAGTTTTGCATTTTCTTTTACTATATGAATGTTATGCATGACACCAGATAGAGTTGGACATTTAGTCCTTCATGGTTTGGGATGTCCATCACGGCCAGGACCTAGTTCAGGTTATGACAAACTTTGTATCAAAGCACGGTTCATGGTCTCAGGGTGTCTACAAAATTATGTCAGGTAGAGTCTTGTTTATGGTTGTGTAGCGTACCACACTTATAAGAAGGAGGCTACTAGGAGTTTTGGAATATTTCTTTTCTTTGTGGTTTAGTTCGTGCCCTAATCAATGGTATCTTGTGTTTCAAAAAAACAATCATGCCTCCCTATTGTACTATCGATCAAAATGCACAGACTGATCGGGTCTGTCCCACTCATGGGATGAAAACCCAAAACAGATCTTAGACTCCGGAGATTGATACTACTCCGGGAGTTCTACCTACTCAGACTAGCCTACCTAGGGCACCTTGAGGTCCCTGAACAGGGACTAACCGTACTCAGTCTTGTGAGAGGGAAGTATCTAATGCAGAATTCAGATAGTCCATTCACATGCTTGCACAGTTTGTAGATGCATAAGCTCAGATGTCGGAGGATACTAGGTCTATATCTTTTACTTCAGAGGCTACTAGGGTGGGTTAGTTTATAAGAATAAACTTGCCCAAATTATTTGGCATAAAGGTAGAAGAGGACCTACAGGTGTTTGTTGACAAAATAGGGAAAATTTTTAGAGTGATGCATGTAGATCAGGTGGAAGGGGTTGAATTAGCAGTTTACCAGCTTAAGGATGTAGCGAACCAATGGTATAATGAGTGGGAGGATGCGAAGGGTAACAGTGCTGAGCCCACAGTTTGGGGTGAGTCCGTGGAAGCCTTTAGTGATCAGTTCTTTTCTCTAGAGCTGAGAGAAGCCAAAGCAAAAGAATTCAAGAACCTAAAACAACTAAATATAAGTGTCCAGTAGTACACTTTGAATTTCAACCAACTGGCCGATTATGCTCCTGAGATGACTAGAAATATGAGGGCCCGAATGATGAAATTTTTATTCGGCCTTTTAAATAACTTAGTGCTTGAATGCCAGGGAGTAATGTTGAATCGGGACATAGATTTTTCTAGACTATCAGTCCACATGTAGCAACTTGAGGAGTACAAAAAAAAGATTGTTGAATATAAGGAGAAGGAAAGGCAGGTAAAGAGAGCCAAAATAGCTCAGAGTGGTAATTGGGGTAAATAATTACAAAACACAAAGAATTGGGTAATTTGTAGTCTGTAGCTAGTGCTTCAGTGTCCAAACCCTCTGCTGAGCAACGCACCCAGAATTTTCAATCTAGTTAGGGGCCGAGGATGCAGGGTGTGATGTCATACGGAAGTATACCTCAGACCTCTTTGTCCTACCCTCGCTATGGGAGATGCGGAGAACTCATCCAGGGAGATGTCAGTTTGACGCATTGGTGTGTTATTTATGTGGCTCGCCAAGACATATCCAGAGAGACTGTCTGGCAATAAAGAGTAATGTTGGAGGAGCCAAGTCACAGGCAAATTCATCTACACTACCACCACCTCAAAAGGGTGCTAGTTCTGTAGGTTATATGCCTTGACCAACCGCCAAGAGGTAGAGGCCTCACCAGATATAGTTATTGGTACATTGCAAATCTTTACTCGTGATGTTTATGTGTTACATGATCCTAGGTATACCATATCCTATATGACCCCTTATGTGGTTGTTGGTTTTGGATTTGAGCCCGAAGTGATTGCTGAACCTTTCTCTATTTACCCGTCTGGTGGGAGATTTTATTATAGCTAGAAGGGTGTATAGGGATTGTGTTGTGAGTACTTATAGCCGAGATACTGTGGCAGACCTCATAGAGCTTGAGATGGTTTACTTTGATGCTATCTTAGGATTGGACTGGCTTCATTCATGTTATGCCACACTAAATTGTAGGACCCAAAGGGTCACTTTTTCTTTTCTGAATAAACCAGTCTTAGAATGGGAGGGGCATTGTTTAGGACCTAGAGGGAACTTTATATCTTATCATAGAGCCTGTAAACTTATCTCAAAGAGGTGTTTTTACCATCTTATCCAGATTAAAGATTCCAATACCGAAAGTCTTTCTCTTATGTCTGTCTCGATGGTAAATGAGTTTCCAGAAGTCTTCCCAGATGATCTCCTGGGGATACCACCTGATAGGAAGATAGATATTGGCATTGATTTATTACTAGATACACGTCCTATTTATATTCCACCATACAGAATAGCTCCTGTAGAACTGAAAGAGTTGAAAGAACAACTAGCAAATCTTTTAGATAAAGGTTTTATCCATCCTAGTGTTTCTCCCTGGGGTACACCTGTACTCTTCGTGCGAAAGAAAGATGGATCCCGTTAGATATTCCTAAACTAGCTTTCTGAACTAGATACAGTCATTATGAATCTTAGGCATGTCCTTCGGGTTGACTAATGTCCCTGTAGCCTTCATGGATCTAATGAATAGGATCTTTCATCAGTTTCTAGATGTGTTTGTCATAGTATCCATTGATGACATCTTGGTTTATCCTAAGAGTGAGGAGGGCCATGCCAATTTCCTCTGAATTATTCTTCACAGTCACACAGATCACAAACTGTATGCAAAATTCTCCAAATTCGAATTCTAGCTAAGTGTTATTACTTTCTTGGGGCATATTATGTCTAGTGATGAGATTATGGTGAATCCCCAAAGGGTTGAGGAAATAACAAAATGGCCTATACCTATGACTCCAACTGACATATGGAGCTTCTTGGGTTTTGGTGGGGTATTACAAAAGATTCGTAGAGAGCTTTTCTTCCATACCTGCTCCACTAACTAAGTTGACTCAGAAAAAGGTGAAATTTATGTGGTCTAATTCATGTGAGCATAGTTTTGAGAATTTGAAAGGTAAAATGACTACTACACCTATTCTGACTCTCCCAGAAGGTACAGAAGGTCTTGTTGTGTACTATGATGCATCCTGAATGAGACTTGTGTTGGTTCTTATGCAGCATTATAGGGTGCTGGCTTATGCATCTAGGTAGTTGAAAGTGAATGAACGCAATTTCTCTACCTATGACTTGGAGTTAGCTGCTATGGTGTTTGCGCTTAGATCTAGAGGCATTATCTTTATGTGGTGCATGTTGATTTTTCACTAACCACAAGATTTTATAGTGTGTTTTCTCGAAGAAAGAATTAAACCTCAAGCAAAGGCGCTGGATGTAATTGCTAAAGGATTATGACATGAGCCTGCACTATCATCCGGGCAAGGCAAATGTGGTAGCCGACACCTTTAGCAGGTTGTCAATGGGCAGCCTTTCTTATATTGAAGAAGGAAAAAGAGAGATGGTAAAGGATATTCACCGACTTGTAAATCATGGGGTACGACTCTTAGACTCCAAAGATGGAGGGGTGGTTGTTCATGATATGGCTAAATCATCCCTTGGTGTTAAAGTTAAAGAGAAGGAGGTTGAAGATCCCATCTTGATGCAGATCAAGAAAGATGTGGGTCAAGAAGGTGATTTCCTTTAAAATTAGTGGTGATGGTATTTTAAGGCATCAGGGTAGATTGCGTGTGCCAGATGTAGATGGTCTGAGGAAGAGAATCCTTTATGAAGCTCACACTTCGAGGTATGTTGTTCACCAAGGCTCTACCAAGATATATCATGATCTGAAAACCATTTATTGGTGGAATAATATGAAGCGTGATATGGCTAACTACGTTACCAAATGTTTAAATTATCAACAAGTTAAAGTGGAACATATGAGGCCAGGTGGCACTTCTCAAGAGATAGCTTTGCCTTTATGGAAGTGGGAAATAATCAATATGGACTTTATTATGGGACTTTCGAGGTCCGAAAACCAGTATGATTCCATTGGGTGATTGTTGATCAGCTGACTAAGTTAGCCCACTTTCGGCCTATTAGAACTAACTATTCTAGAGATAATTATGCCATGTTATATATTGAGGAGATATTCTGCTTGCATGGAGCACCCGTGTCCATCATATCTAACCGTGGTATGCAATTCTCTTCACAGTTTTGTAGATATATTTAGAGGGGTTTAGGTACCTAAGTAAACCTGTGTACGACTTTCCACCCTCAGACGGATGGGTAAGCCGAACGTACCATTCAGACCCTTAAGATATGTGAGAGCTTGTGTGATTGATTTAAAATGTAGTAGGGTAGATCACTTGCCGTTGATAGAGTTCGCTTATAATAACAGCTACTATGCCAGTATTAAGATGGCTCCATTTGAAGCTTTGTAAAGGAGAAGATGTAGATCACTGATAGGGTGATATAAAGTGGGTGATACTCAATTGTTTGGGCCTGAACTTGTTCATCAGGCGATGGAGGATGTGAAAATCATTAGAGAGTGACTTAATATAGCTCAGAGTCGTCATAAGTCCAACGACGATGTTAGGAGAAAAGATTTAGAATTTAAGATTGGTGATTAGATTTCAAGGTGTCTCCTATGGAGGGAGTCATGTGATTCAGGAAGAAAGGTAAGCTGAGTCCTCATTATATAGGACCATATCAGATTGTGAGAAGGATTGGTGGGGTTACGTATGAGTTAGAGTTGCCAGCAAGTTTGGGTTCCGTACATCCAGTTTTCCATATGTCTATTTTGAAGAAATGTATTGGAGACCATTTTTTAGTGTTGCCTATTGAGGATATTAAAGTGTCAGACTCCTTAACATATGAATAGGCACCTATTTCCATTTTGGATCGCCAAGTTTGGTAGTGGAGAAACATAGAAATAGTCTCAGTTAAAGTCTTGTGGAGAAATCAGAACGTTGAAAAAGTAACTTGTGAATCAGAAGATGACATGAGAGATAGATACCCAAACTTATTTTATCCAGTCAGTGATGAAATAGAAGGTACAATATTTGTCTTATTTCTTTTCCTATGCTTTAGTATTCTTGAAATCGTGCTTATCTGTGTTCTGCGTCATTATTCGGGGACGAATGATCCCAAGGGGGGATATGTAATGCCCCATAAAATCCTTCAAGTGTTATATCATAGTAGCATACTTATTGAATTAAAAGCTTGAAAATTTTCAAAGTGTAAAAGTGGACTTAGAATCATTTTTAGCTTTCAATCTTCGGAGAATTTATTATCGACCTTCCTGACCTCCGTTTTCTAATTTTCAAGTTGCGTTATGATCGGGGACCAATGGCTAAAGGCATTTAGCCCACGATGCCTTTCCTGGTGGAACCTCGCGATAGGTAAGGCGGCGCCTCGCCTGGTGCCCCAAGCCAATTATTTAGTTTCCCCAAGATATTAGGGGTATTTGGGTAGTTTCCAATCTCTATAACATCTTAAACACGGTATTAAGATCCAAAATAACCACATTACACATATTTTCTCCAAAATTCATCAAGAACTCCCCAAACAGTTTCAAGCAAGAATCCTAAATAACTTAAGATTCAACTGTCGGTTTTAGAAGATAATTAGAGATTTGGAATTCCCAATCCGTAAGCTTCAAGAATCATCCATTATTTTTTGATATAGATGTACGTGGGGTTTATCCTAAAACTACATGGGCTTTTTGAAAACACTCAATCATGATTTAAAGATTATCAAGTATGAATTTTTTAAAGGGATTTTGAAATCCGTGATATTATTATGTTTTATGCATGTTTAATGATATTGTTGATTTGGCCTTTAGGTCTTATCCCATTAAATTGATTTATAGGTATATGTATATGTATGAAATTGAGATTTAAGATTTTGTTTGAAAGCACAGATTATGAAGTCCCTCTCTTGTGATAAATTCAAGTTTCTAATCTAAATGTGAATGATTTGGAATGCATGATTTATGGTTTGACAATAGTTTTCTCAATACCATAGTGTTTGAGCATGATTTATAGATGACGAGAGGGAGATTCTGGATATAATTATATCCTTTTTTTAAAATGAGAAAGAGTCGCATGTGATTGAGAAATTTGACATGACCACCTTGTATTATTGAAATGCTTGACAAAGAGAGTTCCTTGCATGTGTTTACATGAGGTTTGAGAAAGAGTTTTCTTTGAAATAATATATTGATATGGTGGTCCCAAGCTTATGTTCTTAAAATAGAGATTATAATATGTTATTAATGGCTCTGAGATGTGACTTGCAAGTTAATGTTATGACGATACCATAAGTATGTATGCTATAACAGATAAGAGATTTCAGAGTATGTTTTCAGAATACGTTTAAAAAAAATACACGATTTTAAAGGAGTTAAAAATGGGCTTAAAGAGGGTTAGGTGGTTACCCTAAGAGGGCTTTGGTTCAAGTAACTCTTAGCCTTAAACTGTATTTACCGATATGGGTAGATAATTATTGTATGCTGGCAACGACCATGTGGCGTAGTAGATTTAGAGACTCCGACCCTTGCGTCACACTTGGGTTGGGGGCTTGGCTATTGAGTTAATGGCAGTTTCCATATAGCCCGTGGAATTTTAGATTTGTAGGGTATACCACCTAGCACAAAAGTAATACAACAAGTTTCACAAAGTTCAGATGTTTTCACAGAGTCTTTTAAAATGCCCATGCGATTTCTTACTATATGATATGCTCATGAAGTATTTTAAATTGCTCTCATATATGTTGAATATAAATTATTATTTTGGATTTCCTCTGCGTACCGGTATATGTGTATTGACCCCCCTCCCCTACCTCTTAAGTTTTGAGGCTCAGTCTAGGGGTCCAGATAAACAGTAGATAATTCAGACAGCAGGTCAGATTGTGCAGTGGTGAGCCTTCTCTATTCCAGAAGGCCTGTCCTTTAAGATTATTTCATCTATTATAGTTTTTGTCTACTGGTGGCCTTGTCCTAGTTTTCAGATAGTTGTCAGATTATCATGTAGTAGAGATTTCGCAAACTATTCCAGATGTTGTTTAGCTGATTTCAGATTTCGTTCCTTATTTTTTAATTTAATCCATAGTATGACCATATATCCGTATTAGATCATTGTTTCGCATTTTCTTTTATTATATGAATGTTGTCCATGAATAGTAGATATAGTAGGACGTCCGGGCCTTCATGGTTTAAGCTGTCCATCACGGCTAGGCCCTAGTTCGGGTTGTGACAAGCCTTCTAATTATAAGTGTGGTGCGCTACGCACACATAAACAAGAATCTAACCGATGCGATTTCACAGACACCCTGGGACCATGATCCGTGCTCTGATGCCAAGTTTGTCATGACCCGAACTAAGGCCCTAGCTATGACGAATAATCCAAACCTTGATGGCCCATCTTCCCATCTAAGTTGTAATCACATACACCATTCATAAACAGAAAAAAAGAAATGCAGAAATATAACTGAGTATGAGATCATGGTCATGCTCTAAAATCAACAAAATTTTAAAGACTGCAATTCAACATCATCTAAAATAATATCTTACTCTGTCTGTGAAACCTCTACCACATATGAAACTAAGATGTCTGAAACTAGGGACAATGCCCCTAGTAGACCCAAACCATAAATAAATGCCTGAAATGAAACATGCTTTCTGAAAAATAGAAGGCTCCTGAACTCTGCACTTTTGTATGGAAAGATCTACTCCTTAGCCAGATTACTGGATTGATCCTCAGACCCTGAGAGGCAGGGGTAAATACAGTTGTACTGGTACGCAAAACAAACCCAAAATAATATTTGATATTCAACATATATGAGAGAAATTTAAAAATGGTTCATATATATATTTCACATAGTAAAAATCACATGGGCGTGGTTAAAAGACTTTATAAAACCACCTAAACTCTGTGACATACTCTTTGTTTTACTTCTGCGCTAGGTGGTATACCCTACAATTCTATAATTCCATGGGCTATATTGAATCTTCCCTTAACTCAGCAGCCAAACCCCCAACCCAAGTTTGCCGCAAAGGTCGGAGTCTTTGAATCTCTACTACGCCACAGGGCCATCGCTAGCGTACAAAAGTAACATACCCGTATCGGCAAAACAAGGTTTTAGGCTATGAGTCAATTGAATCGTGCCCTATTCGGGTAACCACCTAACCCTCTTTAAGCCCATTTATAATTCTTTACAATATGCAATCTTTGAAAGTCAAACTCTGAAGACTCTAGTTCTGTTATGGCATATATTTACATGGTATCGTCATACCATTGACTTGCAAGTCACATTATCTTAGCCATTAATAGCTAATTATGTCTCTATTCTCAAATCATGAAATTTAAGACCACCATATCAACAATTCTTTCAAGAAGCTCATTCTTTAAAACTCATGTGAAACCATGCAAGCAATTCTCTTTATCAACGACTCAATAAACTAAGGTGGTCATGTCAAAATTCTTAATTTTATGCAATTCTTTCTCTTTTATACAAAACATAGATATCTTAAGAAACACCCTCTCATAATCTCTAATTCATGTTCAAATACTATGATATTGAGAAAACTGCTTTCTCATCGCAAAATATGCATTTCAACTCTTTTCTGACAAAACCATAAACTTTAATTCAATACACGAGAGGGAATTCATAATTTGTGCTCTCAGGCAATCACAAATCTCAATTTTCATACATATACATATACATGTAAATTAATTTAGGGGAAAAGACCACAAGGCTAAAGCAATAGTAACATTGAAATATTCGAAATACATAATTTAAATATAGATTCCAAAACCCCTTTAAAATTCATGCTTAAAAATCTTTAAATCATGCTCTAATGTTTACAAGCCCATGTAGTTTTTAGGATACCACGTACCTTATACTATAAGAGTTGAAAGATGGAACCTAGATCCTGATTGATGGAACCCGGATCTTGACCATTTTCTTGGAGTCTTGAACTTAAGATCTTGATTCTTTATTGCGAGGGAAAGGATTTAGGGTTTTAATTTGAGAGGAAAAATTAAATTATGGAGTGTATTCTGCTTTTGGGACGTAAATCTTATGTTATGGACAGACCTTGGGTGAGGTAAAGGTCCAAATTGCCCTTAAAAATGTGAAAATAGAACCTGAAAATTAGGTGCAACGGAGCTTGCGTCGCATGCTATTCGCATGCAGCTACTGCCTCTCTCACGAAAATGGCTGTAACTTTTTGCTCGGTTATCTTATTTTGAAAAAATTGATATTGTTGGAATGATTCTTTGAGTACCTTTCATTTGATATATATTAGGCCCATTAATTCGATAAATACAAGAAGTTATGGTCGATGGAAGTTGACCCAGGTTTAAACGTTCACTGAAACTTAATCGCTAGAAATGTTTACAACTCGTCTTAGATTTAGGGGATTTTTGTAACCTTAATTCATATTCAAAGGTATTCCTACACTATAGGATTGATAAACACACCTATATTAACAAGGAATTATTTAGTTCGGGTCAATACGCGTAGAAACGACGGTTTATATTCCAGCCTGAAAGTACAGGGTGTTACACTCTACTTCCAGGAAATCTTGCTCACCGAACCTCCATATCCTCTGGTTTTGTATTATATTTAAGCCAAGAAATTTTTTTGAGTATTATTAATTTCTCTTTCATTCGCGATTTAAAATTTTATTCAAGATATCTCTCACATGTTCCTCTAGACTGACATTTCTAAGTTGCTTCATCTCGAACAGTTAAATTTGTGCTTTGTACATATATATTTCACTTGCCTTTGATGAGATCTAATTTGTTCTATTGACAATCTTTGCTAATATGATATTGTTCTATGAAGTCTCTATTTTTTTAACTGCATGAGATTTTTATGTATATATATATTTTTAAAAAATAAACTGATTTCAGGAAGTCGATTTTTATTTTTCATTTTGAACAATGTCGAGCTCATGAGGTTGATTTTCAATTGCAAAATAATAAAATACACCATTTGTGATTCAAATTTCCATCTTTATTATGGTAGAATATATTTCTATCGGTGGTTAACTTTTATCAAAAAATAAATAGTAATTAAAAGTTTAAAAGTTGACCTCCTGAGGTCATGTGCAAAAAAAAAGAAAATTAAATTAAAAAGAATCAATCTCTGGAGGGTGACTGATGCAAATTTTTTTTAAATGAATTTGATCTTAGGAGGTTAATTTACATTTTTTTTTTCAGGACCTTTTCGATATAGTCTTTTTACCTCTCTACCTCTCAGAAGGTAGCAGTAATATCACTTAATCTAGACCCTATTTATGAATTTACACTTGAGTATATCTTCATCATTCTTACTGTAATCTCTGTTTTCTATTAAACTGCATCTGCATTGACAATTACTTGTATGGAACTATGACAAGCAGCTTACGACTGGACGTAGCTTGAGAAAACTTTATGAGATAAAATGCTAAATGTAAAGTAATGTTGTGTGTTTATTTGGAACGCTAATTAAAGTTTGACAAGATCCCACCAATTCAAACTGTTACAAGCAAAATTGGGAGAACATTTAGTATTTTCTAAGTATTAAATTTTAGGTATATTCAATTCAAATAAAGTATGGGATTAATAGCAAAATATTAATGTATTTTCAAATTGTAAATTTTAGGAAAATGTTTGATGGATATTTTGTCTAGTCTGAAATCTATTTTCAAAAGGTGAACAACATTTTGTTTAAGCCCTTCAAGTTTTTAGTATTATATTTATAAAGTTTCTACCTGGTCTATGATAATGATACCACAATTATCATTATTAGCCATTGTAAAACTAATTTCACCTAACAATCAAATAACACTAAAACTTCGAAAGCTATTATAGGTGTATAATAACTATTATCCCTTTCTTTAACTTTATATGATCAAGATATTATTTGGAAAATCAAATGATGATTTTTTTTCTCATTATTCTTTTAAAATACTTTTGAATTATTAATTATAACAATTTATAATACTTTTATGTAATTTATAAATATGAAAATTTATTTAAAAGAAATATGTTACTTCAAATTTACATAGAATATTAATTTATTCAAATCTTGTACAACTATGAATCTACTCACATACTAAACTAAAATAGAACTTTTTGCCACCCTCCCTCCGCTCCCAGATCTCTTAAAATATTCATCAAACTGAGGCAATTTATCTCATAAAATATATCCCATTTTCCCAATCCTGTTTGTTTCCTTCCACCTTTTACAAGAACTGCAATGGTTCATTTCTCTGCTTGTCCAGCCAGAAAGGAGTGGAACCATCTTATAAATCATGGTAATGGAAGGGTTGTCCTTATTGGATCGGCTTCGTTGGGAAAGGTCGGGCCACTTGTGGATCAGTTGACATTGCTAAATCCAAGGATGAGCATTTATTTCATGTTTCACTCCCTGGTGTCACAAGGGGAGTGAAACATGAAATAAATAATTATCTTTGGATTAAGCAATATGTCAACTTATCCAATAAGTATCCCAGCCTTTCCCAACAAATTCGATCCAGTAAAGGCAACCCTATAAAGAATTGCAGAAAAAAGGTGTAATTGGGAAGACGTTCTTCTAGGTCAAGATCGTTAACTAAGATCGGAAGATTCAACTAAGAAGAGGAAGCTACGAAGGTGAAGGAAGATATTCAAAGATACTTGGGTATTGAAGAAGACTACTTAAATTGGATTGTTTTTGGTTGGTTTTTTGGATGGTTACAAATGTACAATATTTATACTTGCCTATTACTCTAGAATATGTAGAAAATTCTATAAGATAAAAACCTTGTGATATTTATCTTCAACCATTGCTCTAGAATATCTAGATATTTCTTCAAGTTGATTATCCTAAATACTACATTAAACTATTATAGAAACTTTAGTAGAAATCTATCATTCTAAAAATCTACATTGGTATTTTTACACTCCCCCTTAAAGTGATTTTTTGGAAGTTATCCTGAACTTTTCGTGGAAGAACTCAGACGAAGCTCTGAACCATGCCATATTGGAAATTCTTGCAATTTTTTCTCGGCTCCCCTAACTTCATCAAATAATGAATATTTTCTGTCATCAATTGATCATGCAAAAATATGTGTATGTGTACCAACAAAAGTTTTATCTCTGTGACGTACCAACTTAATAATATTTCTTTCACGACCTGACAATACAACCCTCTTTAAAGGCCAATTTAAAACATTTAATACACATTCCCGATTATTAACCCAATTAATATTAAGGCATCCCATTGGTATCTTCATACCAACCAACTTGAAAGTCTATAACATACCATGACAATTATTTCATCAACTGCGATTCGAACCCATTGTCCAAAAGGGACCTCAATTTAGTCAAACATTTGGAACTCAAACCCATTTGTCCAACCAAACCCCAAGGCTCCAATTCAAATAAATTCATGGCAACCAAGGCCTTTATTGAGCCATTTATACTTCATTAACCTTTTATACCAATGCATTCGTTCAAGTAGACAAGTCAAATCATGTGACAAGGCCATTATTATTTCATAATTTGGTAGAGAACACATAATTTCCAAAGCCACAAGTCAAGGCAAAACCATTAAACTTGGGGAAAACATGACCCAATTATTTATCAACAAAACCCATGCATCCTACAAGTTTCAAAACCATCAATAAGCATAAAAAATGCATAAATAACCATGGGAAATCAATTTATAGACCAATCATGGCAAAATTCATCAACCATGTCAAAACCCTTAATTTTAATCACATAGAACAAACATGTATTTTAATTAAATAAAGACATTAAGCGTAAGGGAAGAGTCACTTGTTGAAATACTAAGATTTATCGAGAGAAATCAACTCTTGAGCCTTAGATGACCAACTTCTTGGAAACCCTTAGTTTCTTGAGAGAATATTTAGATATTTGAGAATGTTTTGGCTTAGTTGTGAATGAGAAATAAATCCCTTTAGCACTTTATGGTCTTGGGGACTAAGTAGGGAAGGAGGAGAATTGCCCAGAATGCCCTTAATTATAAGACTGAAAATTTGGTCGCCTAGGACTACAAATCATTACGACTCGTCACCACAAGTCATAATCAAGACAGTGTCATATGGCCTACGGAACCATGCGATTCTTAGGGTCCAAGTCATAGTTAGGAAAGAAACACTTGAGGTACACACTGACTTGGCTACGATTGGTACCAACTGACTCATAATGAGTCTTTACGACTCATGACCACTAGTCGTAGTCACAATAATAACAATTGGGCATCACATTGGCCACCCTACGAAGGACACATAATAACTCATAATGAGTCCATATGACTCGTTGGGATCCACTCGTTCTCAGAATAGAACACTTAGCGACACCCACTGCATAGGTAATAATTGGGTCCTTAATATCCATAAAGAAGCTTTACAAATCGTAAGAGGAGTCATAGTCCGGGCATTGAGGTCAAAAACTTGGAATTTTCAAAGGTCGAAATTTTGAGGTGTTTTAGTCTTCCCCCTTAGGATCATTCATCTTCGAATGATGGACCAAGGCATTCACTAGCGTGATTTAACTTAGAAATGCAATCATACTTCCCTTTAAAAAAGTCTACAAACTACAAGTTTTCCTTTAACAAAGCTAGAAAACAAAGATGTTAAGAAAGCATATATCTTAAGCAAAAGTTTCTAAAATAGGGAATAGGAATGGATACTTGGACTTCATGTACTCCTCATTTTTCCAAGTAGCTTCCTCAAACTTTTGGTTCCGCCAGAGACCCTTTATTGAAGCCACATCCTTTTTTCACAACCGATGAATTTATCGATCCAATATCATCACCAGGACTTCCTCATAAGATAAGGAGTCAAAAATACCAATGATCTATATGGGAATAACCAATGAATAATCACTCACGAACTTTCTCAAAATCGACACATGGAATACTAGGTGTATAGAACCCACACTAGAGGGAAATTCCAACTCATACCAAATGTTACCGACCCTCCTCAAAACCAAATATGGGGCAACATATCCGAGACTGATCTTCCTCTTCCTTCCAAACTACTTCCCCATTCAAGTTAATGATTCTAGCAATGAAAGTCATTCTCTTGAGTCGGTCCCATTAGTTAATGAATTCCCTGAAGTTTGTCCTGATGACCTCCTGGGATACCCTAGATAGGAAATAGACTTTGATATTGACTTCTTGCCATACACTCAACCTATTTTTATTCCATTGTATAGAATGAACTCTATGGAATTGAATGAATTGAATGACCAGTTAAAATATCTTCTTGATACGGTCTTCATTCATCCTAATGTACCCCTCTAAGGTGCTCCTATTCTCTTCATGCATATGAAATATATCTCCCTCTGTATGTGTATAGATTACTGCCTAGTGAATAAAGTTGTTGTCAAGAATAAGTACCATCTTCCTAGAATTTGATGATCTTTTTTATCATCTTTAGGGTGCTAGATATTTCCCTATGATAGACCTTTGTTCGGGTTATCATTAGTTGAAGGTCATGGAGGATGACATTCCCAAAACAACCTTTCAAACCCGGTATGGTCACTATGAGTTAATGGTCATTTCTATTTCAGTTTGATTATTGCCTTGGTATGTTTATGGACCTCAGAATAGGGTGTTCCGTCAGTTTTTGGACCTATTTGTTATTGTTTTCATCATAGATATTTTAGTTTACTCTTAGAGTGAGGAAGATCATGCTAATCACCTATGAATCGTGATTTAGACCCTTAAGGATCATGTGTTGTATGAAAAATTCTCTAGGTGTGAGTTCAATTGGCACACACAACATTACCCTAACTCTTCCTTAGCCTCTTAGACTGCCTTGCCTGACCATGCGCTCTTCGCTTTGTGCCTTACTTCTATTCTAATGAGAACTCTAAGATGGGGGAGTTAGAAGTCAGATTTGAAGCTGTACTTTCCCTATATGACATTTCTTTAAGTCCGCTTAGAAGCTTCCAAGTTTAGTTTTTTATATTATGGTTATAGAGAATAACTTGGTCCCTTGCTTCCATTAGTCAAGCACGGGGATCTCTTCTCTTTAGCTAGAATTATTTCTTTTGTATATATATCTTGTTGATAAAAAAGAAATGATTGACTTTCCTGTAGCTTTCTTCAAAACTCTTTCTTTTCTCTTTTCTTCTCACCTCATAGTTATGAAATGAATGTCTTTTTTCTTCTTGGTTTGCCTTCACACAGAAGAATAAAACGAGAAATCAATGCTCTAATGCCAGGATATCTCACGTGTCCAATAACGAGAACGTCAGCTATGGCCTTAGGTCATCTTTTTGTTCAAGAAAACTTTGGGGCTTTTAGTTTCGTTTTATCTAGTATGTATGCAAAGAAAACGAATATAAAAAAGGACTATGTTATGTTAAGGGTATCGAGGTTGACTGGTTGTCTATCTAGGTGAGTATCGAACATGGTATCTTTCTACCACTTGTGAAAGCATTCCTTCCAAATAAAATGTTTTGAGGCCCAATCATTGGCCATCTCCATAACAAGGAGGTTTTGTTACCGCCAGTTGCTAGATGGTTTAGTTATGATGAATGAAGGAATCTATCCATTCATTGCATTTTTCTATCTGAGGAGTTGGGTTTATAAATTTTATATGGCAAATTCGTAGGTTCAATTCATGCTGGATGCACTTAGAACCTGAAGTGAAATCGCTGCTCATGGAATTTATACATATAACTCACCCTTCTTTATGGGTCACTTCACTCGCTCAACACTCTTTCAAAACACCCATTCCTTCTTCACTCGCTAGGGAAAGAAAAGGGATAGATGGCTGAAAATCCTACTTAAAGATCGTAACTATAGTCAGAGTAGGAGTACCCATGCATCATCTCCGTCAAGGCCTCATTTGACATACAAACTATGGTGGATCCGTCGTATTTAAACCTCCAGTAGATTTGGCAACTAAGGAGGAGATTACCATAGGTCCCGAATGTTCTCTTTAATAGGGTAGCCTTGACCGAGCTCTTCACCGTAGAAACTTTACTCAAAAAATAAAGCCTAGGCGCAAGTGACTGACTTAGCCTCTTGCTATCTTTCTTTCGGAAGTACTGAAAAAATAAAAGTAGAATAAGGATCTTGATTCGGAAGAAAAGAATACAGTTAAGTTAATTAAGATAGTTAGATCACTGGGCATTCCACTGAAGAAGTATGGCATCGGTTCTTGTGAATGAATTTGATGTTGGAAGAATGCTATAACTAAAATAGTTGGGATTGATCCCAGACTTAATGGCATTCAACAAAATAGAGGTTAGCAAAGAAAGAGGGAAGAGAGAAAGCAAAGGCTTCGGCTAATGTAGATTCGTTAAATAATTACTCTTCTTCAGGTACAGATGAGGCTTATGGGGAAGAGGAGGCAAGGGCAAGAAAATCATATAGAAAATCCTTGTCCAGGAAAGGCATTTTAGGAAGGATGTCCCCTATAAGAGCTTCAGAGGGATTTTTCCTCGATCAGAAGAGGACCGATCCTAAGGGCTCCTAACAAGGTCTAGCAGTTCTATCCATCTACTTTATTAATATGGAACTGGGATTGAGAATTTCACTTTGATTCTATGAGTTGTAGATGGACTAAGACCAAGAGCAGTCCAATCTTAATGGGAAAAAAAATTTTTTGCTCAACTTCCTGAGGCTGACCCGTAACACCTTCTTTAATCTAAGTTGGAACTTTCATACTTTTATGATGTCCTCCACGTTGTAAATGTATTCTTTTCTACTAACACTGGTATTTAATACCTCTTTGCCTACTGGGATGGTAGAAAAAGGGTACTGCCCTTCTGTCTTTTGAGGAAAAGCTTTGATCTTTTGAGCGCCTTGATAAAAAGAAACCTATGCCTCCCTTTTGAAATCGGTTTAAGATATTAAAATAGGTAAAATACAGTAGCAGTTTTTCCTATGGTAGTATGGGTATTATCAAGAGTGTGATCCCCCTATCGAAGAACCTTTTAGCTTTCCCAAGTCTAGTCTTGATACCTTGCGGGATAGTCCTGTTAGTGACTTTAGTCTGCCCCTTGGCCTAAGGGTATCCAATGTCTCTTTTAGGTTTGCCACTAGGACCGGAACTTCTTTGCTTTTAATAAGCATGTCTTCAACGTAGACCTCCATATTTCTTCTAATCTGGTCTCGGTTAAGCTCAACGCTACATAGTTATATAACTCTTATGTGATTCAAAACCATGATACAAGAAGGTTGTATATAGGTCTAGAAAATCAATGTCTTAACCCCAATCGGAAGGCTAGTTGGTAGAGCAATCAATTTATCTGAATAAAGGTAGGTTCGAATCCTACTTCGGGTTCAAATTCAAATAGAAAGAAGGACATTGAACTCTCATTCCGGCTATTCAACCTCTTTTGAATACATATTCTAAATACCCCAGACTCCCCTAACGGATAAGAGAACTAGTCCGTTATGATAGCTTTCCCTTGGTTTACTTCTACCAAGGCAGTAGCTTCGGGCAAGTAGACTGACTGATATAAGATTGAGCAAGGAAATGACAAAGACAAGGCTAATTCTCTCTCCTATTCTAGTTAATCATATGCCATCCTTAGAGTGCAGCAGGGACACCTTTAAAGAAAGGAGAGTGACTCACCCCTTAAATATGGGCCTCATTGCTTGTTGAATCACCTGTTGGCAAAGATGGGCTAACTCTACTATAATAGATATAGGAAGTAGAACATTCAGTGGGTGACCCTTTCCTGGCTTGATGGGAAATCAAATAGATTGATTGGTTTTTTCCAAAATTCACTACCGAAGGAGAGGAAGGAGTCAGAACTAAAGTTTTGGCATTTCATTCAGTCCTCGTTCTCGTATAGTTTCACAGAAATGTCAGAACCTCTAAATCTCATAAGAGAAGAAAGCGTAAAAAAGAAATATAAGGACGGCTAGCCTTCTCTCATCTATCTTGGTATTTGTATTGAGAAATCTGCGGGTATCCAGTATAAAGTAGGGAGGCTTCATATGATATATATATATATATATAAGTTATAGACTAAGCTCTTTGAGAGGCTACCCAAAAATATCTTATCAAGACAACTGAGTTCGATTCAATTATAGGCTAGATTAGATTCACGCTATGCTAGTTGCGTATAGAAGTTCAAAAAAGCAACAATCTTATATAGAAACTTTCATTTTATAGAAAAAGTTAGTGTGCTAGTTAAGGAAACATATCATACAGATAGATGGGATACCACCTAAGCAAAGTTATGAGCTATGACACGATGGATTTCCATGAGATGAGCGTATTAAATTAAAGGGAGTAGTATTTAGCATCGAGTTGGGTATGATTTCAAGGTCTCATACCCCAAAACTGCGTGCCACCATAGATTTGAGATTTAGAGCCCATAGTGAGTTGATATGTGATCACATAGATGAGGTTATACTCCCTGGCAAGAGTATGACACCTCTCCCCAACATGAGCTTTCATCCTTAGGAGAATGAGACATTGGACTCTATGTAGCTCGCATAGTTTATGTCGGTTAAAAGAACCTCTTTTACAGATAAGCCTTCAGATAAAAATAAAGTATTTTCTCTTACAGAAAAGATTTATAGAAAAGATTTTAGAAACTAAATGTAAAAGCTCACAACTTTAGTTCAGATTATGCTTTACCAAAAGATTATAGTTACAAATTTCAGCTTTCAGTTTTCTAACTTAAGAGTGAGTCCTTTCTACACTTAGACACTATGATTTAAAGAGAGAATACAAGTCTAGTTCTTAGAACTAAATGTTATGGCTCACTATATTTATAAAGTACGATTTGCTACCCATGATTACATCTTTCAATATTTCAGATATTCCAGCTTATGTGAGTCATGTACATTTAGCATGCATTGTTTTATAAATTATGATTATAAGATGATATTTTACTTGTTCATATCACCCTCATATACTCAGTACATCCTAAAAGTATTGATCCACATATACGTCTATGTGCTATATTATCTCATAATGTAGGTTTAGGTGCTCAGCATCAACAGTGTGAGTAGTTCGAGCATCACCATCTACATCTAGCAGTTGGTGAGTCCTCATAGTTCAGGGACTTATTAATCAGATTTTTCAGTTTGTCAGTTTATGAGCTATTAGCATTTGTTTTCAGATAGTTCATCTTAGCTGGGGGTCTATATGATGATTTACTTATGCATATCACCCCATATACTCAGTACATCCTCAAAGTACTGATCCACATATACGTCTATGTTTTGTGTTGTCTCATAATGTAGGTTCAGGTACTCAACATCAACAACATGAGTAGTTCGAGCATCACCATAGAAATCTAGTAGTTGGTGAGTCCTCATAGTTTGGGAACTTATTACTGAGATTTTGTAGTTTGTCAGTTTATGAGCTTTTAACATTTCTTTTTAGACAGTTCAAGATAGCTGGGGTCTATCCCAGTGACTCTCTAGTTTAGTACTAGTTTTGATTCAGTATTGATGTTTTAGACATTTTCTCAAATATTAAATATAGTTTCTGCATTCAGTAAGACTTTTATGTTTATATTTCTATTATTATGAGATTTGGGCTCAATAGTATACAGATAGGGTTAGATTAAGGAGACTCTTAGTCTTGAGCACCATGTGATATCTAGGGTATCAGATTTTGGGGCGTTATAGAGCTATAGCTTCAAGATTGCTGAAATGTTTGCCGAATGAACCTTGAGGTTCGTGATAGGGTTCTCCCCACAAACCCTAATGTTTGTGATGGGGTTCGCCCCACGAATCCTGAAGTTTGTGATGGCGCGACCCCCTTTCGTATGTCAAAATGAATTTGTTTTTGTAATATTTTAATGGCATGCTGGTCTTTTCACAGTTCTAAGTCATTCCAAATCACATATATAAAAGTTTAGATTCTTAAAAATGCTTTCACCCTTTAGTAAATACCTGATCATCATTTTAAGAGCAAGAGAGGACAAAACTACCTATGATTTCAGGATACCAAGATCCAAGCATAAACTTTGATTTAATTTTTCTCTATTAGAGGTACATACAATGACCAAAATCTTATGGGATTTGACTTCATAATTTTTTTATCTCTTTTAAGTGTTGCAGATTCTAATTTTCATTCACAACGACAGCATGAATTTCAAGATTTGCATCCAACCTCAATTGTGCATTCTAATGGGTTCATACATATGTATGTGTGCATATTGAATTGTGATTTGTGAAAATGATGAGGCTGTGAATGATTTTCTTGCCCAATTTTGCTTGAGGAAGGTTTTTATAATTATCATTTGTTTTGATGTTATTCATATTTTTCAATGGTGGTTGATTGAATATGATTGAAAAGAGCAATCCTTCTCTTAATAGCTTTAACGAATTTCATGAATGGGAATGCTTAACTAAACCACCATGATCACTGGAAGAGTTTTATGATGTGTTTATGAAAGAGATGACCACCTTAACAATTAATCTTTGAAAGAAATACATTTTTACATAAGCTTTCATAAAAGTTTTAAAAGAGAACTCGCTTATGACATTTGAGTCCTTGCGGTTGTCAAATGACATGACTTTTAATAAAAATGGCTATGATATGATATGACACGTTATGATATGGTATATACGGCTTGAAAGTCTTTGTATGACAATACCAAATCAGACAGTTGTCATAATAGATTCAGACCAGACTAGACTACAAACTTTTCAGAATTTATACCATGTTTTAAGAAAGTATGCATATTTTAAGAGCTTAAAATATGGGCTTAAAGAGAATTAGATGGATAACCAAGAAGGCACGAGTTTAGATAACTCAAAGCTCAAAACAATTGTTTGCTAATATGGGATTGATCTTGTCCTGAAATATGGATGATCATTGTGTACTTGCTATATGCAGTTGTATACTAGATCAGACAATCCAATCCTCACGGTAAACTAGGATTAGGGGAATGGACGACAAGTTAATGTCAAACTCTACATAACCCTTGGGATTTTTTAGATCATGTTGGGTATGCTGCCTAGCTCATATGACCCCATGTTATGATTTTTATGATGTTTTGACTATTATGATGTTTTGAAAGTTATTTCTTTTGGCCT
>JAPEIP010000075.1:202546-214146 GCA_026120095.1 Capsicum chinense
AGCTTAAAATATGGGCTTAAAGAGAATTAGATGGATAACCAAGAAGGCACGAGTTTAGATAACTCAAAGCTCAAAACAATTGTTTGCTAATATGGGATTGATCTTGTCCTGAAATATGGATGATCATTGTGTACTTGCTATATGCAGTTGTATACTAGATCAGACAATCCAATCCTCACGGTAAACTAGGATTAGGGGAATGGACGACAAGTTAATGTCAAACTCTACATAACCCTTGGGATTTTTTAGATCATGTTGGGTATGCTGCCTAGCTCATATGACCCCATGTTATGATTTTTATGATGTTTTGACTATTATGATGTTTTGAAAGTTATTTCTTTTGGCCTTTCTATGTGCCAAAACATTTCAAGTACTGACCGTCCTCACGGCGGCTGCATTGCTCATAATGTAGGATCTGAGACAAAGTCCCGTAGTCTAGATTAACAGTAGATTTCTTGTAGAGATTTAGAGCTGGTGGAGGAGCTCTATCCGTCTCTTTATTTATTTTTAGTTTCATGATCCGACTGGGGGCTTTGTCCTTTCTTAGAAAGACTATTGTTCCAATAGAAGCTTCATAAACTGGTTAAACTAGATTTGGATTTTCAAAGATTCATGTATTGATGTACTAATTTTGATTATGCAAACGTTTCATGCTTAAGTTTACCTTCCACATTTCCATTTATTTGAATTATGCTTATGATAATATGCTAAGGGTCTCCCAAGCCTTCATGGTTCGGGATGCCCGTCGTGGTAAGGGCCTCAGCTTGGGTCGTTACATTTTGTTAAAACTAGTATTAATATTATTAATAAATGATCTATCACTTTACCATTAATCAAATCAAAAAGTGAAAATGATTCTTCAATGTATTTATAAGCGGATCGAATGAATGCGTCTTAATCCACAACGTACAACAATTAGTATAATTCTAAAAAGAAGATTGAATTGAACTAAACATAGCTATTACTAGTTATGCAACTTTCCTCCATCATTACAGTAGTTAACTTAAAATTCAGATTCTCTCAAGGAGTTTCCGTAATCTAACTAGTTTTTTCATGAAATAAATTTTAAGTATAAAAGAAGAAAATTAAAAAAAAAAAATCTAATTTAAGATTTATTTAAATTTTAAGCGGCTTGTAGACTTGCATTATTATAGAAGTCTCACCCGTCAATCTTATTTTTTAAAATTTTAACTACTAGCGTGCACAATTTCACAGTCAAGCTCGAATTCATCTATTTGAGGGAGTCCAACTGCGGGTTCAAGAACTATTTTTTGATAGAGAACTCTAGATCCTCTCCGACGGCAAAGTCTCGATAATTTGAGCACTCGAGAAATCTTTCTCTACTTCCAGGTAATCTTTTTCACTGAACCTCCATATCCTCTGATTTTGTATTAGATTTTAGCCAAGAAAGTTCGTTTAATAGTATTAATTTCTCCTTCAAGATATCCCTCGCATGTGCATCTCGACTGACATTTTCAAGTTGCTTCATCTCGAACAGTTAAATTTGTGCTATGTAGATATGTATTTCACTTGCCTTTAATGAGATCTTATTTGTACTATTGACAATCTTTGCTAATATGATATTGTTATTTGATGTCTGTATTTTTGAACTGCATGAAATTTTTTTGTAATTAAATATTTTTTTAAAAAAATAAACCGATTTCAGGAAGTCGATTTTTATTTTTCATTTTGAACAATGTCGATTACATGAGGTCGATTTTCAGTTGCAAAATAATAAGATGCACTATTTATGATTCAAATTTCCATCTTTATTATGGTAGAATACATTTCTATCCGCGGTTAACTTTTATCGAAAAAAAAAAGTAATTAAAAATTAAAAAATTCACCTTCGGAGGTCATGGGCAAAAAAAAAAATTATATTAAAAAGAATCAATCTCCGGAAGTTGACTGTTGGAATTTTTTTATAAATGAATTTGATCTTAGGAGGTTAATTTACTCGTTTTTTTTCGGGTTTTTCACGCTATGAAAATCGATCTTGAGATGCCGATTTTGGTTATAAAATATAGGATATTTGTTTAAGCGCCAACCTCATGGGATTGATTTTTCTCCACCTCTTTTGAAGTCAGTTTTTTTAGATCAATTTTTTGACAGTTTTTTAATCGTGTGCAAAATTAAAATGTTAGCTTAGTGATATAATCTGTCAATATATTGCCTTCCCTTAGCATGCGTCAAAATAACTTTTTCTTCTGCTCTGATCTTGGTAATGCCCTGAACTACCTTGCTCATATATCAAGGATAGTCCCATACACCATTCAATTATTGAAGGTCAAATTTCTTTTATACTTGAAAATTGAATATTATACATGTTAGCTTAATTGGACAAATAATATTTGTCCAGCTATCTGGACAGATTTCAGTTATGAATATGTAATCTTTGTAAATACTAGTGTAAATAACTTTTAATTCTTAGATATAGGAGAAATTCTTAAAAATGTAAGAGCTAAGAAAGACAAATATTAGGGGATACAGATTTCAGGGTATTCGTGGCAGGTTAGGGTATTCATGTGTCACGACTCGATTTATCAGATCATGATGGTACCTACCATAACCCAACAGTAGGCAAGTCAACCCGTAGTCTGGAATAGCTAGTAACAGACTACTCAATAATATAAGAAAAAGAATGCAGATTATATGAAATAAAGATCAATACGCAAAAGTATCCCGAAACCTGGTGGTATCATTACCAGAGCTTCTAAACATAATAAGAGAACAAAAGTGATATATCAAGGAGAAATACACTGATTCAACTTGTCTCTGAATACAACTTAGAGGCTAGTCTAATACATAGAAGAAAGATAAGTAATACTCCAAACGTCAGAAGCTCACTCTAAGTCTCTGAATCAGGGCTACTCTGCATGATGTATATATCAGTGGTGATAACCCGTACTATGATCTGCAGTTTGCAGAGGTGTAGTATGAAGACCAAACGAATGGTACTTAGTAGTCAACTGCCAACTGAGCTCCAAAGATAAAGTAGATATATACAACATATAAACAGAATGGAAACTACAACCAAGAGTCCATAAATCATGTAATAAGTCAATGAGAACAACAAGGGACGACTATCATATTCATGTCCAAGAGTCTAACATAATAAGACTAAGGAAGTATCAAGGTGAACTATCTAGTTCCAGCTACATTCTGTATATTTCAATGCTATATTGTATATTTCAATGCTATATTGTATATTCCAGATCAATATACAAATAAAGAATGAAAGAAAGATATATATTTTTTTTTTGTAATATACATGGCGAAGGAACAACTATACAATATAAACAATGAAGGAAGGGATATCTGATAGTACCATGGCTTCATATAGCTAGATATAATTATATATACACACACACACATATATATATATATAAACAGAAGGTCTTCTCAAACATAATCTAGATCATCATGTTCTCATTTTAAGACCTCATTAAAATACTATCATGATTTAAATACTATCATACTCGGGGATTCTAATCCACATGGCTAGAGATGAAATACTCATGCATAATAATGCAATCATAAGGTAGGAGAGGCCAAAAACATACCTCAAATTCCGATAACCAATCTGTCATAACTAGCCACAATAATGATTATAACAATGATAATAACAATATCAATAACAACGTTAATAACCGACTACTTCAAACAAACAAATGCCTACACGAGCCTATGTGTACCACCACCACCCCAGGCTCGAAAGGTTCAATCAACATACAATAATACAAGACATATCCTTCACCTGTATATACGAAACCGTCCCATACCGAATGATGAATATAGGTGCTTACTGGTGATAGGCAATGCGCATACAGGAATGAATGCAAAGTATACCATCAATATCATAACTCATAATAACTATCCTCATCAGGACCATCATCATTGTAATCAACTTGCGGCCTTTCCAGAAATCAATATCATCTTAATAATATCCTCCAAACTCGAATCAGGTATTAATATCATCACAATATCCTCCGGCCTTATCGGGTATCAATATCATCTCAATAGTATTCTTCGGACTCGAACATAATATCAAATCATCACAATATCCTCCGGCCTTGTTGGGCAATATCATCTCAATAATATTCTCCAAACTCAAACTGGGTATCAAATCATCATAATATCCTCTGACCTTGTCGGGTATCAATATCATCTCAATAGTATTCTCCGTACTAGAACTGGGTATCAATATCATCATAATATCCTCCGGTCTTATCGGGTATCAATATCATCTCAATAGTACTCTTCGAACTTGAACCAGATATCAATATCATCATAATATCCTCCAATCTTGTCGGGTATCAATATGTCATCACAATATCCCCTGGCCTTGCCCGGTATCAATATATCATTGTAACTATCAACATATACATATAGGCATACAATAGGTGTACAGACGCTAGTCGATATACTCATAACTGTAATCATAATATTGTAAAGATAACTACCTTAACATTATATTCTATCTACTCATTATTAACTAGCCAAGTCTCATTATTATACCGCTAGTTTAGTAGTCATCAAATGATCTCTAGTTATCAATCTAGCCGATTCTTCACATAATCATTAATCATGGAATAATAACTAACCATTAATCAATAATTAGCCAAACCTAACGTCTAGTCAAGGTTCACCATTAATCCATAATTGCCATCTATTTCACTATTCATCATTTATCAACTTAACATCTTTTATTAACTAACATCAATCAATATCTAATATTGTTTACCATAGTCCTCGTTATTAGCTGGTCAGCATCAGTAATAAGGCATCAATATTAACTAGGAATCATTATTACTAGCATTTCTTTACACCTAGCAATGTTGAACATATTATCTTAATTTAACAACTAATCGACATTACAACTTGTTATCAATAGCCAAATATCACTACCATCATTAAATCCAACTTTATAGCAATGTATCAACCCTAGTAGTTAGTTGCCATATTACTAAGCAAGGCTAATTAACTAATGTATTTAGAATTCTAAGCATTAAGTACTATAGTCACCTAATAGACAACTAGTTACCAAGTATCTTATACCATAATTAGGAAGAACAGTAATAAGATCGCATTCAGCTAGAGTCACATCAATAACTGATATAATAATCATGAATGTATCTAGTCATGCATGTCATCACCAGTATTCAATCAGTGAAATCATAAGTGTCATACCACACCATTCTTTATCCCATACCAGAGAGATGTGTATATGCACATATATATATATATATGTATATATATTCATGAACTATAGTCGTATCCTCAGGAAGGATAAACACTTCCTGTATGTCCAATCGATATCAACTATAGACCCTCGGCCCAATAATATATCAAAAATAATCACAATATCATCATGATGGCCTTCGGTCCATATACATATCCGGAACACATCTTTATAATCATATTTATAAGTCATAGCATATATCCAATCATCTCACATCTAGGAGGCATCTCAAATATATGAGGTATAATATCAATAAGCATATAATTATCTCTCACATAGGAGGCATAATATCAATAAGCATGACGTAACTATAAGTCATATAATATACACAGGTCATTCATCATGATAATGAGGAATATGACCTCTCTAGGCCAACTATCATATCTAAACAAAAGTAGCATCTCTATAGTCCCAACATAGCATCTACGAGGAAAATTATCTATAAGGACCCAACTTCATGTCTAATAGGAAACAACATCTCTATGGGACAAATATAAAGTCTATGAGGAAATGACATATCTATGGGCCAAGTATCAAGTCTTGGAGGAAATAACATCTCTATGGGCCCATTTTATCATATTATTTCTATAAGAAAAAAACATAGCTATAACTCATAAGTCACAATCCTAGAAACATCATTACAATATACCGAGTCACAAAGTAATTTTATACTAAGGTTTACTAGTCTAACATCTGCAGCTAATTACACAATGACTAACATAAGTCTAGGCCTAAGTGGGCTAGACAATCCCGCTTCTAAACCTTAATTTTCTTAAATAGGTACACTATGCCCCAAACTAGGCTAAGATATCCATTTCAACTTCTAGATGTCAAGTAAGCCACATACAAGCCTAAGATTGGAACTTCAACTAGAAATAAGGGCACTTAAGTCAGTTCTATCCAAATTACGATTTAAAGAATGCCACACTAAACCGATAAGATCAATATAATAATCATGCTTCCAACATGAAAACCACATATATAATCTAGCAATATATCAACTCCATGCTACAATTCAATATAAAATAGGGAGAAGGCAATAGGACTCCACAAGGTTATAAACAAACTCTCTTACGGGTCCAAGACCATTATCTAATTTCAAAAAATATCAATAATCAAGGGTAAGCTATCTTACTCATAATAAATCATAATATTCATATCCACATGCAATACATATCATACATCATCAATGAAAGAAAGTGGACAAGAGCCTTGACTGGAAAATCACACTTCAAGCACCACATGCTCGTCTTCACTTCACTAACCCCAAAATGTCATCACACTATCAAAAATATAATCTACTGATCAATAGGAGTCTAATGATACCCATATTGCACTATTGTGCTTCGGGTCCAAAAACGACACCAAAAACCCCAAGTGGGTCCCATGTACGAAAATCATCTTTTCAATGTCAATCCAATGCTCATACATCACCAAGGAATCATAACCCTTAATTAATGGGTGAAAACAAACCAAATTTAGGGTTAAATCAAGCCCTAAGCTAAAAATTGAGATTTTGGATCAAGAACTAAGAAATTCACCAATAAAGTATTGAAATCTTACCTTAATCCGGATGATAATCATGATAAAGATGTTTACCAAGATCCCTAGACACCCACGAGACTCAATTTTGAAGTATCATACTCATTTAGAATTTTAGGATCTAAAAGGTGAATGAAAAATCTCCAAATTTGCGACCTTGGGGTCTATTTATAGATCACCTCGGCGAAGAGACGCGGTACCCTAAGACAGCAAGGTCAAAAACTTGTTTTTGACCGTCAAAACTCATCCGGAACCACAAATATATGATCCAATATTAAAATTTGAGTGTAAACCACAATTCAAATCCATTTGACTCATTAAAATTTCTATACAAGTTCGTTTAGGAAAAAAGTAGGTCCCACACATATAATTTTGATTTTACAACTTTCCGACTAATAGGTCGAAATGAGCTCGGGTGCATTGGGAACCGAATCAAAGGTCTTATTAGACTAAAATCGATATTTAAGAACTGTCAGCGCAGTCATAATTTACAACCGAGATCATTTCGTTGAATTTTTCACTCAGTGGGCATTTGAACCAGTGAAGACTTCAAAACAGGGAATTGACTCTAAAAAAAAAATAAACTGCCAGGTAACCGAACCGTCGGTCCCAAAAGGTCATAAATGACTTGAGGCAGTTATGGAGAATCTTAAATGGTAAAGATAAGCATAAATATGTAAAATGACCTGAAGGGTCATTACATCATGGCAGGTCTTTAGGGATGTACAAGGAAAAGTCCTTCTATTTAAGGACAGAACTCTCAACTGGAGAGATAAGTCAGAAAAATTGACATTGTATTAGAGCCTTCTTTTCAAGGCTTTAAATTTTAGTGTCTAAATTTTTCTTTGACATATAAAAGAAATCAATTTTATAACTTTTTATGACATTAAAAAGAAACTAAATAATTTTTATTATGGAAATTAGTTTAATGGTTTTGATAGAATAAAGACATAGTTGAGTTACCAGTCAAAAAGTTAACATATAGTCTCTCTCTCTTTCCCCCCTGGAGTATGCGAGGAAACTTTGAAAATAACCTCTCAATTTTTTGAGGGATAGAAGTAAATTCTATCTACATTTTGCCTCTTTGAATCCCTCCCAAGAAATTATACTGGACATATTGTTTTAGTTGTTATTGTTGTTGTTGTAATCTCTCTTTTCCATTCGACCACAACTCGAGGTTCTTTCAAAAACAACCTCTCTATTTCTTGGGACATAGGAGTAAAGTTTGTTGTTCTAGAAGTCTCTTTCTTTTCCACTCGATTATCCCCGGGATCTATTCAAAACCGTCTCCCTACCTCTCAGAAGGTCGAGGTAAGATCACTTAATCTAGACCCTATTTATCAATTTACACTGAGTATATCTCCGCCATTATTACTGTAATCTCTCTTTTCTATTAAATTGCATCTGCATTAACAATTAATTGTAGGGAACTATGACAAGCGGCTTTCTAAATGTAAAGTAATGTTGTATGTTTATTTAGAATGCTAATTAAAATTTGACAAGATCCCACCAATTTAAACTGTTAGAAGCAAAATTGGGAAAATATTTAGTATTTTATAATGATTAAATTTTAGGTTTATTCAATTCAAATATGGTATGGGATTAATAACAAAATATTAATGGATTTTCAAATTCTAAAAATTCAAAAAATGTTTGATGGTCATTTTGTCTAGTCTGAAGTCTATTTTAAAAAGGAGAACAACATTTTGTTAAAGACCTTCTTTTGATGTTATTTTTGTTTTACAATGGTTGTGTATTGAAAATGATTGAAATGAGTAATCCTTCTCTTAAAAGTTTTAACAAATTTCATAAATGGGAATGCTTAACTAAACCACCAAGATTACTGGAAGAGTTTTACTATGTGTTTATGAAAGATATGACTACCTTAAGAGTTATGCTTTGAAAGAAAGACATTTTTACTTAAGCTTTCATAACAGTTTTAAAAGAGAACTCTCTTATGACCTTTGAGTCCTTGTGGTGGTCAAATGACATGATTTTGAATAAAAAGGGCTACGATATGATATGACTCGATATAGTATGGCTTATACGGCTTGAAAGTCTTGGTATGAAGATACCAAATTAGACAAATGTCATGACAAAATCAAGACCTGACTAGTCTACAAACTTTGCGAACGTTAGACCATGTTTTAAGAAAGTACACATATTTTAAGAGGTTAAAATATGGGCTTAAAGAGAATTAGGTGGATAACCAAGAAGTTACGAGTTTAGATAACTAATAGCTCGAAAGATAATCATTGTATACTTGCTATATGCAGTTATATACCTGACCAGACAATCCAATCCTGACATCAAACTAGGATTAGGGGAATGTACGATACGTTAATGTCAAACTCTGCATAACCCTTCGGATTTTTCAGATCATGTCGTGTATGCCACCTAGCTCAGAACTAAAGAATAACATGATGTTGTTTACAAAGAATTTTTTGATTTAGTTACATGTTTTCAGACTATTTTAATGTCACATGACCCCATGTTATGATTTTTATGATTTTTTTAACTATTATTATATTTTGAAAGTTATTTCTCTTGGCCTTTCTATTTTCCAATATATTTCAAGTATTGTCCGTCCTCGTGATAGTTGTGTTGTCATATAATGTAGGTTTTGAGATACAATCTCGTAGTATAGCTTAATAGTAGATTTCTTTTATACATTCAGAGTTGCTGAGCCTCCCTTACTTCGTAAGGAGCTTTATCCATATGTTGATTTCTTTTTAGTTTCATGATCCGATTGGGGGCTTTGTCCCTGCTTAGATAGACTGTTGTTTCAGTAGAAGCTTCATAAACTGCTTAGACTCGATTTGGATTTTCATAGATACATGTTTTGATGTACAAATTTTGATTATGAAAACTTTTCATGTTTCAGTTTACCTTTCACATTTCCATTGGTATAAATTATGCTTATGATAATATGTTAAGGGTCTTCCAAGCCTTCATGGTTCGGGATGTCCATCGTGGTCAGGGCCTCAGCTTGGATCGTTATATTTTATTAAAACTAGTATTAATATTATTAATAAATGATCTATCACTTTACCATTAATCAAGTCAAAAAGTGAAAATAGTTCTTCAATGTATTTATAAGAGGATCGAATGAATGCGTCTTAATCCTCAACGTACAATAGTTAGTATATTTCTAAAAAGAAGATTGGATTGAACTAAACATAGCGATTACTAGTTATGAAACTTTCCTCCATCATTACATTAGTTAACTGACAATTCAGATTCTCTCAAGGAGTTTCCGTAATCCAACTAGTTCTTTCATCAAATAAATTTCAAGTATAAAAGCAGATAATAAAAAAAAAAAAAATCTAATTTAAGATTTATTTTCATTATAAGCAGCTTGTAGACTAGCATTATTATATAAGTCTCAAGTGACGACCTATTAGAATTAGGGATTTGATCCGTCAATCTTATTTTTTAAAATTTTAACTACTAGCATGCTCAATTTCACAGTCAATCTCAAATTCATCTATTTGTGCGAGTCCAACTACGGGTTCAAGACTCTTTTTTGATAAAGAACTCTAGATCCTCTGTGACGGAAAAGTCTCGATAATTTGGGCACTCGAGAAATCTTTCTCTACTTCCAGGGAATCTTGTTCACTGAACATCCATATCCTTTGATTTTGTATTAGATTTTAGCCAAGAAAGTTTGTTGACTAGTATTAATTTCTCCTTCATTCGTGATTTAAAATTTAATTTGAAATATCCCTCGCATGTACATCTAGACTGACATTTCAAAGTTGCTTCATCGCGAACGGTTAAATATGTGTTTGTAGATATGTATTTCACTTGCCTTTAATGAGAAATAATTGGTACTATTGACAATCTTTGCTAATATGATATTGTTATGTGAAGTCTGTATTTTTTAACTACATGAGATTTTTATCTAAATAAATATTTTTTTAAAAAAATAAACTGATTTCAGGAAGTCTATTTTTATTTTTCATTTTGAACAATGTTGATCTCATGAGGTCGATTTTCAATTGCAAAATAATAAGATACACCATTTGTGATTCAAATTTCAATCTTTAATATGGTAGAATACATTTGTATCAGCGGTTAACTTTTATAAATAAATAGTAGTTAAAAATTTAAAAATTGACCTCCTGAGGTCATGTGCGAAAAAAATTATATTAAAAAAGAGAATCAATCTCCGGAGGTTGACTGTTGCTATTTTTTAAAAATGAATTTGATCTTAGGAGGTTAATTTACTTTTTATTTTGGGTTTTTGACGCTATAAATATCGATCTTGAGATGTCGATTTTGTTTATAAAATTTTAGAATACTTGTTTAAGTGCCAATCTCATGGGATTGATTTTTCTCTAACTCTTTTGAAGTCAGTTTTTTAGATCAATTTTTTGACAGTTTTTTAATCGTGTGCAAAATTAAAAAGTTGGCTTAGTGGTATAATCTTTCAGTATATTGCCTTCCCTAAGCATGAGCAAAATAACTTTTTCTTCTGCTGTGATCTTGGTAATGCCCTGAACTACCTTGCTTATGTATCAAGGATAGTCCCATACACCATTCAATTATTGATGGTCAAATTCTTTTATACTTGAAAATTGAATGTTATACATGTTAGGTTAGTGGAAAGATAATATTTGTCCCACAATCTAGACAGATTTCAGTTATAAATATGTAATATATGTAAATACTAGTGTAAATAAATTTCAATACTTAGATATAGGGGAAATTCTTAAAAATGTAAGAGCTAAGAATGACAAATATTAGAAAATACAAATATCAGGGTATTCATGACCGGTCTTTAGCGATGAACAAGGACAAGTCCTTCTATTTA
>JAPEIP010000075.1:222207-244033 GCA_026120095.1 Capsicum chinense
AACTCTGCAATTACTACCGGATAAAATAATTAATGAATATATCTTACGAAAAAAGTAAATCATTAAAAGATATGGAAACAACATTTAAAAAATATCCACGCACAAATAAAAATAGATTCACTAGAAACCTAATAAATCCATTTGACCTATTAAATCCGCGCACCAATATGTCCATGTTGTGAATGACATTAGAAAATGGAGAATTGATGCGAAACTGATAACTTGAATGTCGGGGTATGACGATACCACACAAAGTATGATATATATTCTGTATTGAATAAGCTTAAAGCTTAACTTTATGTCAGTTAGGTGGTTACCCGAAAAAGCAATAGTCAAATGACTCTATGATGGAAACCGTGAATTGCCGACACGGCGAACTTTTTTTCATGCTATGTGATCTTGTGTACCTTGTATTGCGTCATCCTTATTTGAGATTAATGGTTAGGATCTCTGCTTTGTGATCTTGAGCCCAACCCTGACACCTGGACTTGATTGGGATGGAGACACCCTGCTAGGTGATCTTGCGCGTTCTTCTCCCTTTACTAATACTCCAATCCTGGCGGCAATCGAGATTTGGCAGTTGGTGAAAGATTGTAGGATGTACCACCTAGCTCAGTAGTGATACAGTGTTGTTGAAAATTCATTATACTATGCTCATGTGTTTTCGAACTATTTTTCGAGAAAGTGTTTTCTAGCAGCTCCCACCTATGTTATATAAAAAATTTATTTTTATTTTTGGATTACTCTGCATACCAGTACATCTGTATTCACACACTTCCCCTACCTTTCAGGTTTTGAGTCTCAGTCTAAGGGTCTAGATAAGCAGTAGATAATTCAGACAGCAGATCAGATTGTGCAATGGTAAGCCTTCTCTATTCCAGAAGGCCTGTTCTTTTTAGATTATGTCATCTATTAAAGTTTTGGTCAACTGGGGGGCTTTGTCCCAGTTTTTAGATACTTGTTATTAATCATGTAGTAGATATTTCGCAGACGATTTTCTAGAGGTTGTTAGATGATTTTGGGTTGTCATTTTCTATTATAATATTTATATAAGCCATATGACCATGAGTCTGTTTTGCTATATTTTCCACATTCCCTTATTTATGTATGAATGGTGTATTTGATTACAAGTTAGAAGGGTGTTCGAGCTGGCCTTCGTGGTTTGGGATGCTCGTCATGGCCAGAGTCTCGATTCGAGTTGTGACAAACATGGTATCAAAGTACGGTTCATGGTCCAAAGGTGTTTGCAAAATTGCATCAGGTAGAGTCTTTTTTATAGGTGTGTAGCATGCCACACTTATAAGCAGGAGGCTACTAGGCGTTTAGGAACGTTTCCCCTTTTTGTGATTCAAGTCTTTCCTTAAAGTCTAATGAGTCCCCTAATATCTTGTATTTCAGAAAGCAGCCATGTCTCTTTGTTGCTCCAACAATCAGGATACTCAGGATAATGAAGTCCGTCCCACCCATGGGATGCGGACCCATAACATAGCGTACACCCAGAACCTATTCCTACTCTGAGAGTACCTCCAGTCCCGACCAGTCCTCCTTGAGCTCCAAGGACAAATGTTAGCCATTCCCAGTATTTTGAGAGAGACATATGTAATGATAATTCAAACAATCCATTCACATGCCTGCATATCTTGTAGCCACACAGACTCAGAGGTGGAAGGATACTGGGTCTGCATCTATTACTTTGGAGGATACTAGGATGGTTCAGTTCATGAGAATGAACCCGTCCAAATTTTCTAGCACAGAAGTAGAAGAGGATCCACAGGAGTTCATGAACAAAATGAAGAACATTTTCAGGGTAATGCATATAGATCAGGTTGAAGGGGTTTAATTGGAAGCATACCAACTTAAGGATGTAGCGCACTAATGATATAATGAGTGGGAGGATGTGAAGGGTGAGTGCTGATCCCACAGTCCGAGGTGAGTTTGTAGAGGCCTTCTTTGATCGATTCATCCCTCTATAACTAAGGGAAGCCAAAGCTAAAGAATTTGTGAACCTGAAGCAAGAAAAGATGAGTGTCCAGGAGTACACTCTGAAGTTCAACCAACTGGCCCATTATTCACCAGAGATGAATATAATACGAAAGCCCGAATGCAAAAATTTGCATTCTGCATTTCAGATGATCTAGCACTGGAATGTCAGGGGGCGATATTGAATAAGGACATGGACTTTGCCAGACTATCAGTCCACATGTAGCAAGTTGAGGAGAGGAAGAAAAAGATCACCGAATCTAGGGAGAAAGACAGACAGGCAAAGAGAGCCAAAATGGCAGACTAGAGTCACAACCAGCTGCAAAGTGAAAATTAGAGAAACAGGTGGCAGAAGAGAAAGAATTGGGGAAATGATCAGCGTACAACCAGTGCCCCAGCGCCCATACCTCCACGTGATTAGCGGTCCTTTAATCCTCAAGCTAATAGTAGAGAGAGGATGCATGACACCCATTAACAAGGTAATGTCATGTAGCCCGCTAGATCTTTTCCCCATTGTAGTATCGGTGGGAGGAACTATCCTGGAAAGTCTTACTTCGAGAGGATAAATTGTTATTCCTGCGGCTAAGTAGGCTACCTATAGAGAGATTTCCCTATCACTGGGGTAACATTGGAGGAGCCAAGTCTCAAGAAAATTCTTCCTCACCACCACCTCAGAAGAGAGCTACTTTAGCTACCAGGAGTAGTCACAACTAGTTGTACGCCTTGACCAACTGCTAGGAGGCAGAGGCCTCACCAGATATAGTTACTGGTATGTTAAAAAGATTTTCCTATGATGTTTATATGTTACTTGATCCTGGGTGTACCCTGTCTTATGCGACCCCATATGTGGCCTTTGGTTTTGGGTTTGAGCCTGATGTGATTGCTGAACCTTTCACTGTTTCCACTTTGGTGGGGATTCTGTTGTATCTAGAAGGGTTTATAAGAATTGTGTTGTGTCTTTTTTTAACCAGGATACTGTGGAAGACCTCATAGATCTTGATATGGTGGATTTTGATACCATATTAGGGATGGACTGGCTCCATTGATGTTTTCCCATACTAGACTGTAGAACTGAAAAGGTTACTTTTTCTTTTCAGAATCAACTAGTGTTAGAATGGGAGGGGCATTCTTTATCACCTAGAGGGTGCTTTATATCTTATCTAAGAGCCCGTAAACTTATCTCCAAAGGTTGTTTGTACCATCTTATTTAGGTCAAAGATTCTAATACTAAAAGTTCTTCTTTTTTATCTGTTTTTCTAGTAAATGAGTTTCCAAAAGTATTTCCAGATGATCTCCCAGGAATACCACCTAAAGGGAGATAGATTTTGGTATTGATCTATTACCATAAACCCGTCTCATTTCTATTCCACCATATAGAATGACTCCTGCAAAGTTGAAAAAGTTGAAAGAGCAACTAGTGGATCATCTAGATAAAGGTTTTATCTGCCCTAGTATTTCCCCCTAGGGTGAACCTATGCTCTTCGTACGAAAGAAAGATGGTTCCCTTCATATGTGCATAGTTTACCGCCAGTTGAATAAGGTCACGATTAAAAATAAATACCCTCTTACTAGAATTGATGAACTTTTTGACTAAGTTCAGGGTACTAAATATTTCTCAAAGATAGACCTTCATTCAGTATATCATCAGTTGAAGGTTAGGGAGTCAGATATTCGCAATACAGATTTCCAAACAAGATATGGTAATTATGAATTCTTAGTCCTATCTTTTGGATTGACTAACGCCCCTGCAGCTTTCATGGATCTGATGAATAGGGTCTTTTGTTAGTTTTTAGATCTGTTACTAATAGTATTCATTGATGACATCTTTGTTTAATCTAAGAGTGAGGAGGACCATTCCAATCATCTCCTAATCATCCTTCAGACCCTCAAAGATCATAGGTTATATGCTAAGTTTTCTAAGTGTGAATTCTAGCTAAATGCTATTTTTTTCTTGAGGCACATTATGTCTAGTAAGGGAATAAAGGTTGATCCCCAAAAGTTTAAGGCAGTGAGAAAATGACCCAGACCCAAGACTCCAACTGAGATTCAGAGCTTCTTGGGTTTGGTAGGGTATTACAGAAGATTCCTAGAGAAATTTTCTTCCATACCTGCTCCACTTACTATGTTGACTCAGAAAAAGGTAAAGTTTGTATGGTTCAACTCCTGTGAGAGTAGTTTTGACAAGTTGAAAGACAAATTGATTACAACACCTGTTCTGACTCTTCCAAAAGGAAAAAAGGGGTTTGTTGTGTATTATTATACATCTCGCATTGGACTTGGGTGTGTACTTATGCAGCACAGTATTGTGGTGGCTTATGTATCTAAGAAGTTGAAGGCGCATGAGCGGAATCACCCCACTCATGACTTAAAGTTAGCAGCTGTGGTGTTTGTGCTTAGATTCAGGTGGCATTATCTTTATGGTGTGTATGTTGATATTTTCACTGACCATAAGAGTTTATAGTATGTCTTCTCGCAGAAAGAATTAAACCTCAAGAAAAGGCGTAGGATGGATTTGCTAAAGGATTATGACATGATCCTGCACTATCATCTGGGCAAGGCGAATGTGGTAGCCGACGCTCTTAGCAAGCTGTCAATGGGCAGCTTTTCTCATGTTAAAGAAGGAAAGAGAGATATGGTAAATGATATTCATCAACTTCTAAATCTTGAGATGCGACTCTTAGATTTTGAAGATGGAGAAGTGATTGTTCATGAGATAGCTAAATCATCCCTTTGTGATGAAGTTGAAGAGAAGCAGGTCGAAGATCCCATCTTAATACAGATCAAGAAAAATGTGGTTCAACAGAAGGTGATGTCCTTTGAAATTGGTGGTGATGGTATTTTGATATATTCGGGTAGATTGTGTGTGACAGATGTAGATGGTCTGTAGAAGAGAGTCCTTGATGAAGCTCACACTTCGAGGTATGTTGTTCACCTAGGCTCTACCACAATGTATCATGATCTAAAAATCATTTATTGGTGGAATAATATGAAGTGTGATGTAGCTAACTATGTTGTCAAGTGTTTAAATTATTAACAAGTTAAAGTGGAACACATGAGGCCAGGTGGTACTTCTCAAGAGATAGCTTTTCCTTTGTGGAATTGGGAGATGATCAATATGGAGTTTATTCCGAGACTTCCAAGGTCCTGAAACTAGTATGATTGCATTTGGGTGATTGTTGATCGATTGACTAAGTCATCCCATTTTCTACCTATTAGAACTAACTATTCAGGAGATGATTATGACAAACTATACATTAAAGAGATAGTCCACTTGCATGGATGCCAGTATCCATCATATCTAACCGAGGTATGAAATTTTCTTTACATTTTTGGAGGTCTTTTCAAAAGGGTAAGGTACCCAAGTGAACCTAAGTACTGCATTTCACCCTCAGACGGATGGGCAAGTTAAGCACACCATTCAGATCTTTAAGGATATATTGAGAGCCTGTGTAATTGATTTCAAGGGTACTTGGCTAGATCACTTGCCACTAATAGAGTTTGCCTATAATAATAGCTACCATGCCAGTATTAAGATGGCCCCTTTTGAAGCATTGTATGGAAGGAGATGTAGGTCGCCTATAAGGTGGTATGAAGTTTGTGAGACGCGGTTGTTTAGGCCTGATCTTGTTCATCAGGCAATGAAAGATGTGAAAATCATTAGAGAATGACTCAAGATAGCTCAAAGTCATGCATTTTGGGAAGAAAGGTAAGCTGAGTCATCGCTATATAGGACCATACCAGATTGTGAGAAGATAGGTGGGGTTGCATATGAGTTAGAGTTTCCAGCAAGTTTGGGTTCCATCCATCCAGTTTTCCATGTTTCTATGTTGAAGAAATGTATTGGACTCCATTTATTAGTGTTGCTTGTTGAGGAGATTAAAGTGGTCAGATTTCTTAACATATGATGAGGAACCTATTGCGATCTTGGATTACCAAGTTCGGAAGTTGAGAAGAAAAGAAACAACCTCAGTTAAAGTGTTGTGGAGGAATCATAAAGTTGAAGAAGCAACTTGGGATCAGAAGATGACATAAGAGATAGATACCCAAACATATTTGATCCGGCAAGTGACAAAATATAAGGTACCATCCTTTTCTTATTTCTTTTCCTATGCCCTAGTATGCTTGAAATCGTGCTTATCTGTGTTCCGCGGCATCAGTTGGGGCCAAATGATCCCAAGGGCGGATAATGTAATGTCCCGTAAAATCATTCATGTGTTATATCGTAGTAGTATGCTTGTTGAGTTAAAAGCTTGAAAATTTTCTAAGTGTAAAAGTGGACTTAGAATCATTTTTAGCTCACAATTTTTGGGGTATTTATTTTTGACCTTCTCGACCTCCGTTTCTTGATTTTTTTGTTGATACGCAATGGGGAAAGTAAAGAGTACGTCTCACATGAGTTTTGGAATTTTTAGATAACCTTAAGGGCGAGTTTGGGTTGACGAACCAGTGAGCTGGGGCGATTAGCCCGCGATGCCTCACTGATCGCCTCACCTGGGGTGAGCAAGGTGATAGGCGAGGCAAAGACTTGGCTATCATGGTGCTCAACCCATGGAAACTCCTTGGGTATCACCCAAGGCCATTTTTCAGTTTTCTCTAAGATTTTAAGGGTATATTGGACATTTTCAATTCCCTAATCATCTTAAACATGGGATTTAATCCCAAATAAACCAAAATACCTTCATAATCATCCAAATTTATCAGTAACATTCATAAGGGTTTCAAACTAAAAACCTAAGAAACGCAAGATTTAACCGTGCGTTTTCAAAACTAATTGGAGATTTGGAATCCCTAAGCCGTAGGCGTCGAGAATCATCCTATATTTTCTGAAATAGAGGTATGTGGGATTGTACTAAATATCAAGGGCATGCTTTCGAAAAGAATTTATTCAAGACTTTAATTTATGCAAGTATATATATGTTATTACAAGTGGGGTTTTTGTTTTAACACCAATAACATGTTTTGTGATATAATTCTGAAAACAATATTGGGTTATGATGGGGTTCTTTGCTTGAATATATTTCAATTGTTTAATCGTGGACATGTGATCTGAATTTTGAAAGGATGTGATGTATATGAATTGTAATTCTTTAAATTCTCCATGATAATGTTCTATACCCCATATGATACTTGTGTTAAACTATCGAGAGAATGAGGTTTCGCTGTTTCTATGATAATACTCATAAAACTTCTTGAATTATTATATGTTGAGAGCCATTGTGCATGAGTTTGATGTGTGTGGAAGTCTTATAAATGTTCATGTTGTGAATCACTTAAGAAGTTGGAGAATTGATGTGATACTGATGACTTGCACGTCGGGGTATGGCGATACCCCACAGAGTATGAGATATTTTTCATCTTGAATCAAGCTTAAAGCTTAGCTTTATGTGAGTTAGGTGGTTAGCCGAAGAAAGCACGAGTCAAATGACTATATTCTAGAAATCGTGAATTGTCAACATGGGGAGCTTGTTAACATGCTATGTGATCTTTTGTACCTTGTATTATGTCATCCCTATTCGGGACTAATGGTTAGGATCCTTGCGTTGTGATCTTGAGCCCAACCTTGACACATGGACTTGATTGGGATGGAGACACCCTGTTGTGTGATCTTGTGTGTTCTTCTCTCCTCACTAATACTTCAATCCTGGCGGCAACAAGGATTTGGTAGTTGGTGAAAGATTGTAGGGTGTACCACCTAGCTCAGTGGTGATACAGTGTTGTTGAAAAGTCATTATACTATGCCAATTTGTTTTCAAACTATTTTTTGATAAAGTATTTTATACCAGCTCTCATCTATGTTATATAAAAATTCTCTTTTTATTTATAGATTACTCTTCATACCATTACATCTGTATTGACCCCCCACCCCTACCTCTCAGGTTCTGAGGCCCAGTCTAGGGGTTCAGATAAACAGTCGATAATTCAGACAGCAAATCAGTTTGTGTAGCGGTGAGCCTTCTTTATTCTAAAAGGCTTGTTCTTTTCAAATTATGTCAACTATTATAGGTTTAGCCTACTGGGGGCCATGTCCCAATTTTTAAATACTTGTTATTAATCATGTAGTAGAGATTTCATAGACGATTTTCCAGAGGTTGTTAGATGATTTTGGATTGTCATTTTCTATTATTAAATTTATATCAGACATATGACCATGAGTCTGTTTTGATATATTTTCCGCATTCCCTTATTTGTGTATGAATAGTGTATTAGATTACAAGTTAGAAGGGTGTCCAGGCCTTCATGGTTTGGGATGCCTGTAACGACCAGGGTCTCATTTCTGGTCGTGACACATTTGTACTTCATTAACCTTTTATTCCAATGCATTAGTTCAAGTAAACAAGTCAAATCACGTCACAAGGAAATTATCATTATCAATTTCTCAATTCGGTAGAGAACACACAATTTCCAAAGCCACAAGTCAAGGAAAACCATTAAACTTGGGGAAAACATGACCCCTTTGTTTATCAACCAAACCCATGCACCCCACAAGTTTCAAAATCATCAATAAGCATGAATAGTGCATAATTAACCTTGGTAAATCAATTTAAAGACCAGTCGTGTCAAAATACATCAACCATGTCAAAACCCTTATTTTCAATCACATAAACAAACATGTATTTTGATGAAATAGAGATATTAAGGGTAAGGGTAGAGTCACTTGCTGAAATACTAAGATTTATCAAGAGAAATCGACTCTTTAGCCCTTAGATGACCAACTTCTGGGAAACTCTAAGTTGCTTGAGAGAATTTTTAGAGATTTGAGAATGTTTTGGCTGATTTGTAAATGAGAAATAAACCCCTTTAGTGCTTTATTGTCATGGGGACTAAGTAGGGAAGGAGGAGAATTGCCCAAAATGCCCTTAATTATAAGAATAAAAATTTGGTCGCCTAGGACTACATATCATTATGACTCATCACCACGAGTCTTAATCAAGAGAGTCTCATATGGCCTACCGACAGGTGACCCTATGACTTAGATCATACAACTCATTAAGGGACCATACAACTCATAGGGTACAACTCATTGTTAGGAAAGAAACACTTGAGGTACGCATTGACTGGCTATTATTGGGACGAAATGACTCGTAATGAGTCTTTACGACTCATGACCACCAGTCCAAGTAACATAATAATAATTGGGCATCACATTGGTCACCCTACGGAGGACACATAACGACTCATAATGAGTCCATAGGACTCATTGGGAGCCACTCATTCTCAAAAAAAAAAATACTTAGCCACACATACTTCTTAGGCTATGATTGTATCCTTAATACCCGTAAAGACACCCTATGACTCATAAGGGGAGTCGTAGTCTAGGAAGTGAGGTCAAGAATTTTGGGGTGTTTCAGTCTTCCCCCTTAGGATCATTCTTCCTCGAATGATGGGTCAAGGAATTGATTAGCATGATTTCACATAGAAATACAACTACACTTCCCATTAAAACAGTCAAAAAACATAAAATTCAATAAATCTACAAGTTTTCCTTTAACAAAGCTAGAAAACAAAGATGTAAAGAACACATATATCTTATGTATAATTTTCTAAAATAGGGAATAGGAACAGATACTTGAACTTCTTGTCTTCCTGATTTTTCCAAGTAGCTTCCTTGAACTTTTGGTTTCGTTGAAGAACCTTTATTGAATCCACATCATTCTTTTATAACTGATGAATTTATCGATCCAAGATCATCTTCATGATTTCCTCAGAAGACAAGGAGTCTTAAATACCAATTCTCTCTACGAGAATAACCAATGAATGATCACCCACAAACTTCCTCAATATTGAGACATGGAACACTAGGTGAATAGAACCCATACTAGAGGGAAATTCTAACTCATACGCAATTTTACCGACCCTTCTCAAGACAAAATATGGGGCAATATATTCGGGATTGGGCTTCCCCTTCCTTCCAAACTGCTTCCCCATTCAGGTCAATAATTCTATCAATGAAAGTAATTCTCCCCAGTCGGTCCAGTAGTTAATGAATTCCCTCAAGTCTTTCCTGATGACCTCCCTAGAACACCCTAGATAGGGAAATAGACTTTGGTATAAACTTATTTCCAGACACTCAGCCTATTTCTATTCCAATGTATAGAATGGCCCCTATGGAATTTAAAGAATTGAAAGAGCAGGTAAATGATTTTCTTAAGAAGGGCTTCATTCATCCTAATGTCTCATTCAGGGGTGCTCCTATTCTCTTCATGCGTAATAAATATGGCTCCCTCCGTATGCGTATAAATTACTGATAGTTGAATAAAGTCCCTATCAAAAATAAGTTCTATCTTCCCAAAATTTGATGCTCCTTTTGTCCAATTTTAGGGTGCTAGATGTTTCTCTATGGTAAACCTCTGTTTGGGTTATCATTAATTGAAGGTCAGGGTGGCTGACTTTCCAAAAACAACTTTTTGAACCCGGTATGGTCACAATGAATTAATGGTCATGTCCTTCAGACTAATGCCTCTGTACGTTTATCGACCTCATGAATAGGGTGTTCCGTCAATTTTTGGACCTATTTTTTGTTATTTTTGTCCAACTTATTTCGGTCTTGTAGAGTGAGGAAGATCATGCTAATCACCTACAAATCATCCCTTAGACCCTTAAGAATCATAATTTGTTTGCCAAATTCTTTGAGTGTGAGTTTTGGCTCAGCACAATAGCTTTCCTGGAAGATATCATTTCTAGTGACAATATTTAGTTTGATCCCCAAAAGATTAAGGGAGTAAAGAAATGGCCCAGACCCATGACTTTGATAGGTATTTAGATATTCTTAGGTTTGTCAAGATATTATAAGAGGTTTTTTTTATAGTTTTTCTTCCATAGTTGCTCCAATTAATAGGTTGACTTAGGAGAAGGTAATGTTTTGTTGGTATGAAGCTTGTGAGAATAGTCATGAAAGATTGAATTACAAGTTGATTACTACTCTTGCCTTTACCCTTCCTAAGGGTACAAAGGTTTTTACGGTATACTGTGATGCGTATCGGGTGGGACTTAGGTGTGTACATATGAATCATAGTAAGGTGGTGTCCTATGCATCTAGGAAGTTGATGGTCCTTGATAAAAACTATCCCACCCATGATTTACAGTTGGCGGTTGTGGTTTTTGTCTTCAAAATTTGGCATTATTATCTATATAGAGTACATGCTTACATATTTACTGATCATAAGAGTTTTCAGGAAGAGGCGGTGTTTGGATTTATTGAAGGATTATGACATATGCCTGTACTATCATTCAGGTAAAACTAATATGGTTTTTGATGTTCTTAGCAGGTTGTCCATGGAAAATTTTTCTCATGTTGAGGAAGGAAAGAGTAATTTGGTCAAGGATATTCATCGACATGCTAATATCGGTGTTTGACTCCTAACTTTGAGGATAGAGAGTTGTTTGTCCAATAAGTGGCTAAATCATCCTTATGTACTGAGGTTAAGAAAATATAAGACAGAGATCCCATATTGAAGTAGATAATGAAAGATGTTGGTCAGGAAAACTTTATAGCATTTAAGATAAGAGGAGATGGTATTATTTGATACCAAGGTAAGTTATATGTGTCAAATATGGATGGGTTGCGAGAAAGGATTGTTGATGAAGGTAATGCTTCCAGGTACATTGTACATACTGCTTCAGTAAGATATATCATGACCTAAAGGAGATTTACAGGTTGAATAACATGAAAAAGATGTTGCTAACTTTGTAGCTAAGTTTTTGAATAGCCAACAAGTTAAGGTAGATCTCTTGAGGCCAGGTGGTACCTCCCAGTATATAGCTTTCCCTTTGTGGAAGTGGTAGATTATCAGTATGAACTTTATTTCTAGACTCCCTTGATCATGAAACCAATACGATTCAATATGGGTTATTGTGAATAAGATGACTAAGTCAACTCACTTTTTTCCTATGAGGACTAAGTATTTGGGAGATGATTATGCAAAGTTCTACATTCAAGAGATAGTTTGTGTGCATGGGTATCAATGTCCATTATATCCGATCAAGGTATGCAATTCTTTTCTCAGTTTTGGTTGTTTTTTCAGGAATGTTTGGGTGCCCAATTAAAACTTAGCACTGCTTTCCAGCTTTAAATGGATCGGCAAATGGAACATACCATTCATACTTTATAGGATATGCTAAGTACTTTCATGATTGACTTTAGAGGTAGTTGGTTAGATCACTTTTTTATAATTATTATTTTATAACAATAGCTATGCATCCAAATGTCTCCTTTTGAGGCTCTCTATGGAAGGAGGTGTAAATCATCTATTGGTTAGTATAAGGTTTGTGAAACTTGCTTTCTTGGATCGAACCTTTTCCATTAGGTGATGGAGATATTGAAAGTCATTATAAAGAGACTTAAGAAAGCCTACAGTGGCCAAAAGTCCTATACCCATGTAATAAGAAGAGAGTTAGAGTTTGAGGTTGATGATTGGGTATTTTCTAAAAGTCTTCCGTAAGGAAGGAGTCCATAGGTTTGGTAAGAAAGAACAATTTAGTCATCATTACATAGTTCCAAATCAGATTGCGAGTAGGATTTGTGGAGTTGCATATGAGTTAGATTTGCCTATAAGTTTAGCTTCAGTTCATCCTGAATTTTATGTGTCAATGCTTAAGAAGTGTATTGGGGATCATTCACTTGTGTTTTCAGTTGAGGACATTGCTATGGAGGATTCCCTTACATATAAAGAAAAACCTATGTCTATATTAGATTGACAAGGTCAGAAGTTAAGAAGTAAGAAGATAGCTTTGTTGATGTATAATGGAGGAATCAAAAGGTAGTGAAAGCTACATGGGCATCGGAGGATGATATTCGTACCCATCATTTTTCAAATTGTCAGATGATATCATGGAGGGTATTAATCTTATCTTGATAATTTTATTCCATGTAACTCTTTAAATCGTGTTTAATTTGTTTTGAGTTATCATTTGGGGACGAATAAACCTCGGGGGGGGGGGGAATATTGTGAAACCCCAGCCTTTTCGATGCTTAAAAATTGCTTGGAACGAGTCTTTAGGATCCCGACATTGATGATAAATGTAACTCCCCAAAAATGGATCCCGAGACGTCACACGGTGATTAGGGTCACAAGAGATCCTAAGCTAACCCTTGTTCTGCCATAACTCATAAGCAATTGAATAAAATACATAAAGTTGAAGAAAATACGGAAACATAAATCTTTTCTGAACTTGATCAAATACAAACTATATGAAAATAATTACAACTCTGATTATGCAAAACAAACTAGAATCAAATATGTCAACTCTACTGTCTTCTATGAAGCCTCTACTAGTACTAACTATAGTTATCCGGGACATGACCCCAACTATACCTAATCAATACAACTGAATACAATAAAAGCTACTAGTATTACACTTCACTCAAGTCCTTGAATCAAAAGAACCCATCACCTGCTGAGTAGAAGCTGCATATTGTCTGATTATGATGTGAGTGCTACAGCTGATATCTATATTATTAGACAATGTAGCACACAGACGTACATTTGGATCAGTACTTTGAGGATGTACAGAGTATATGGGGGTGAATGCACAAATAAAACATTATCTCGTCATCATAATTTTAATATAATGCATGTTAAATTAAAATAACTCACATAAGATGGAATATCTGAAATACTGAAATCTGAAATCGTGAATAGAAAATCATACTTTAAGAATCTAGTCAGTCATAACATTTAGTTCTAAAAGTTGTACATGTACTTTATCATTAAATCATGTTGGGAAAGTGTATAAATAGCTCATGTTTGAATCTGAAATCTGAAAACTAAAAACTATAACTTTTATCTTTTCGTAAAGCATAATCTGAATAAATATGTAGGCCTTTACACTTAGTCTTATGAACGGTTTTCTATCATTCTTTTCTTTTGAAACATAGAGACTTTGAAAACTTTGGAAATTTTTGAACTTTGGGACTAAGGGACTTTGGGATTTGGTAGTTTCTTCTACCTGACATAAATCATGTGAGCTGACATAGAGTCCAACATTTTGTCCACGTTGGGGAGAATTGTTCTACCGTTGCCATTGAAAAAGAATCTTAACTTAAGTGATCACTATCTTAGCCCGCTACGGGCAAATCATAACCTACGGTGGCACGTAGTTTTGGTGCGTGAGACCTTTGAATCATACCCAACTCGATGCTAAATACTATTCCCATACTTATCGTTCAGAACTCTTAGAAAAATTTACCTTAAAAAAAGACAAGGGTCTAATTGAAAACCAATTATGCTTCTCTATGCTTTAAATTATAAAAACTGTTGATTCCTATCTTAGCTTAGGATCAGAAGATCAATTTTTCTTTAAAATCTGAATACTTACTTGTCAAAGCATGATAATAATATATTATTCATGAAATATCAAAATTCATACTGGGTTTAAAGCTTATGTACTTAAATGATCAGAATTTCATAATGAAGATTCATTCTCAACAATTATCTTGGAAACACTTGAAAATATCAATTCACAATAGGGATATGCAATTTATGATATAAACACTCAACTCAAATCATAAATAGGTGGGATAAACATGAAATTCATAACTTAAATCACTTATTATTTCATAAACTTAAAACAAGATAATTTGGGTATAAACCTCAACTTGCATATCATATAATCTTTAATAATATTCAAGTTTTTGGGGACAAAAACGAAAGATTTATCCTTGTTCAAACCCCACATACCTTATTAATCTTGATTTGATGTACTAGCTTGACTTTGAACGCTTTAGAGATGATCTTGAAAACATTCTTGAAGTTCTTGGGTTATGAAGCTTAAATTCTTGATCTTTTTATTGAAGAGAAGAAGATGGAATTAATGATTCTTGAAAGGATTTATTAGGGTTTGTTTTTGAGGGAAAAATTGGAGGATGGGGCAAATAATGCTCCAATTAAAGCCTTAGATCGTGTTTTCACGACCTGAGTTGAGGTGAAAAAGGCCCAATTGCCCCTCCATATCTGATTCAAGTGAAATTGGTATCATTGGAAAGCTAACTAAATTAACTACAATTTTGTGCATCTTGAGCTGAAAAATTCTACATACATCAAACGTTATGCTCTTTCAAAGTTGACCCTTGTAGAATCAAATACCAAACATTGGACGAATTAAAAGATCTTAGCTTAACTTAGCTCTAAGTGATTTCTAGGAACATTATTCATCTAATAAGCACTTCATACATTAGGATAAAGGTCATGAAACATGCGTTTCAAATTATGGATTAAGAACATGACAAGTACACCATCACCGTGACGCGGTGATCCCCTCATCGCTATACCCCTCGCGATGTGGTGCAATTGCGGTAAGTTACTGGAACTTGACAATTGTCTTTTCACACTCCACCGCAATGCGTTGGACCTCTTGGCGGTATACACACCACAACATGATGGAATTGGGGTGAGATACTAGAATTTCAACTCAACAACAATCCAAACCTAGTGTAAAAATCTAAAATCTTTTTGAGGTGTTATTCCTAACTCCCCTGATCTTGAATCAACACAAGAACCATTGTCTCAGACTCTGGAAGGTTAACTTAAATTCCTCAGCGTTAGAAGGTCTTAAAATGGCTAAGTCCTCAACTCTTAACTTTATTTTTTCAAGCTTCTAAGTGTTACAAGTACGTACTAAGGGTTGGACTGAGCTAGAAATATTTGGGGTATTACAATATCTGCCTCTTGGGAACATTCGTCCTGAAATGAGACTAATTAAGATGATATGTTTAAAACTGAAGCTATAACTTGCATGCACAATTGAAATAAATCAAATAACTGAATCTTAAATTGAATGAGCTACTGAACTTATTTGCAAATGTATGAATTCTAGTGAAAACATCTATATGGCTGAGATAGAAATGTGTGAGTCAATTTATGAGTAACCATTACATTAGGTATGTCCGCTTTGGGCCTAGGCCCACATAACTTTAAAATGCGTCACTAGGTAGTAAGGCTTTCTAACTTATATACCCAGCATCCCTCCTGTGTTTTGCCAATGTAGGAGTCCTTCCTAAGTTGGGGCATCACATACACACCTTTAAAATTGGGGTGTCATGCCGAAATGGGTATCCTGAACTACACAGGCCCGAATTGCCCATACCACTCCCCAACCCACTAGTGATATTGTCCGCTCTAGGCCCAGGTCCGCACGGCTTTAAAATTCATCACTAGAGAGCAAGGCTTTCTCACTTAAGTTGGGGTGTCATAATTCAGTACTCTCAACCAGTCCTCAGAACTCAGTACAGTTCGTCAGTCATTGAAATCCAGTAAACTTAGTTTAGCTCCGCCAAAAATACCACTAGTATCAGTCTAGTTAATTAGTATCAATTTAATTTAGTTATTCAGTTTAGGTTAGTTGTTCAGTTCAGTTTCCTTCAGATGGGAGTAGAAGTTAGTACCAAGTGAACCCAAGGATGGGAACTCACCTACCAGTTCAGGGTGTGATTCTTAGCAGACATCCTTGTGTTCCAGAACTACGTAGCCAGCATAGATTGATACATATTAACCTGTCAGATTAGGGTTGATGAGGTGACTTAACCTATTAATTTAGGGTTCCCACTATTCTTATTTGATTACCTGCCAGATAAGGGTCACTCACAGTTGTCCTTACCAGTGGTGCAGTATTGACATCCTTCTAATCAGGATACAGATTAGACCCCAGCTCGGTTGTTCTAGCATATATGGGGCATATTAGTTAAATAACTACCTCCTATAGTTTTAGTTAAAGACTTCAAGACTATCAGCTATAATTACCCAGTCTCAGTAAAAGAACTCAGATAGTTCTTCAGATTTTAGGATTGTCAGATACAGTCAACTCAGAAATAGAATAGAACTTAGATAGTTCCTTTGGATTATAGACTATCATATACAGTCAGTTATGCTATCAGTTATATCAGTCCTCTAAACACATGTATCAGTCACATCAATTATCAGAATTCATGATATCAATATTCAGCTTTAGGACTTTCAAACACAGTTAACCAGACCAGTTCTTCATAATTCGAACTATCCGAAATAGTCATTCATCTATTCATTATCTCAGTATCAGTACACTCATTTTGTCAGTATTTAAACTTAGTAGTTGGTATTTCTATGAGTTCAGTTATAGTTACGTATGCATGTATGTATTCTCACATTCATATTAGTCAGTATTATTCATGCATATAACCCTTTACATGTAGCCTACCTCACTCATATAATCAGTACATTTAGATATACTGTCGCATTTATGCTATGGTGCTTTTTCTTATGTTACACCATAGGTTCAGAGGAACGTGTTATAGATCAGTAGTAGAATTCCAACCACAGAGTTGCAGTGAGTCCTCATCAATTCGAGAATGATATTATTTTATTTCATTTATTATTTCAGTTCAGTTTTTCTAGACGGAGTTGGTTAGAGACATGTTACTTCAAATCCTTATTCAAATAGTTTAGAGGCTTTCTAGACTATAGCATGCCAGACAGTTATTTCAGATTTTTTTTGGTATTGTTATACCATTTTCAGACATTATTCTTATTACATATTTTTATTTACATTTGAACCTTACAGCCATTCAGTACATGTTTCTGCATTTTCATGTTATATTATGTAGTGTATAGGTATAGATATCAGTCATGGGTTAGCTTGTGGTCCTTCAGGGTCATGAGCACTGTGAAGCATTATATTTTAGAAAATTAGGGTGTTACATTTTGGTTGACCAAAACTGAAATTGCCAGATCTTGCTGTCTTTTCTGCCTCTTGCTAGTCCTAACCTTCTGCTCCTTTATCTGTTGAGCATGGGTCATGAGCCTGGCTAAAGTCATATCACTATTAAGCATCACAGAACTACACTCATTTACCATGATATCATTCACCCCTGACACAAAATTGCTCATCTTAGCCCTATTGTCTACAACAACATGAGGGGCATATCTAGCTAATTGAGTAAATTTGTGGGAATACTCCTTAACCATCATATTTCCCTACCTGATGTTGATGAAATCAAACACTTTGGCCTCCCTCAGCTCAAGAGGAAATAATTTGTCTGAGAAAGACATGAAAAATTCCTCCCACTCTATAGGACATGCATCCTCTAACCTCTCAAACTTCCACTATTTGTACAAAGTGTGAGAGGCTAACTTGGCACTCTGATGAGAAGTAACTCCCATAATATGTATGACCTTCTGTACTTGATCAATGAATTTTTAAGGGTCTTCATCAGACTTGGACCTGAAGAAAGATGGAGGGTTCATTCAGGTGAAGTCCCGAATCCTAGCTGCTGCGGAATTAGCCACTAGATTGGCCAAAATAATGGGTGGCCATTTATTTTGGGTAGCCACAGACTGAGCAAGTATGGTGAATGCGGCCCTAAACTCCGCATGAGAAATATGTCTGCCCAAAGGATCTTCGGGCTAATGATCTGCCTGGTTTCTTCTCTTTGGAGGCATATTCTAAAATAAGAGAAGAACGGATTATACTCAGAGTCTAACTTGAGATTATGCTCAGTAGTACGACCTGAATACTGGAAGAAGGAAAACTGTTCCTAAAATATCTTATAGCCTCCTACATATAAATGTGGCGCGACACACCCAAAGACAAGACTCTACTAGATTGCGGCTTTTAGACTTCCTAGGACTCTATTGAAAACTGGCTCTGATACCAAGTTTGTAACGCCCCAATTTTCTAAACAGGAATTCTACACAGTGCTTATGACCTCGAAGGACCACAAGCTAACCCATGACTAATATTTATACCTCTGCACTATAATATATAATATAATAATGAGGAAACCATGAACAATTGGCCATAAGGTTCAACTAAATAAACTGTCTGGCAAATAATAACAACCATGTAGGGTAGTGAATACCCAAAATAATTGATAACAGAATCAAATCTAAACTAAATTTGAAAGCCTATAAATATTGTCTAAATAAGGAGTTAAAGGAGCATGTCTCCAACTAACTCCATCTAGCAAAACTAAATTAAAATAGTAAATGAAATAAATAATATCTTCCTTGAATAGATGAGGACTCACTGCAACTCTGCGACTGGAAAGCTACTACTGATCTGTAGCTCGTGTCTCTTAACCTATGGTATAACATAAAAGAAAGAACCATAGCAAATACATTAGTACAACTGGGAGTAGTGAGTATACGAGTGAGGTAGGCTAAATACAAAAGGGTTTACATGCATGAGCAATACTAACTGACTGATAGATATGAATGAAAGACTACAAACATGCATACATAGTAACCAAAATCTTGATTACGTGATATCTAGATCTGAACACTAATACATACTTTACTAATAACTGACATGACTGATACTGTAGCTCTAATAACATGGGTGACTATGCCTGATAGTCCTTAATCTGATGGAACTATCTGATTTCTATACAATAACTAAATTTGATTGCGTCTGATAGTCCTGATATCTGAAGAACTATCTGAGTTATTTTACTGAGACTGGGTCTGAAACTGTGGGAGAAAGTTGTTAAATCGACATGCCCCAATAATGCATATAGCTAATTTGGGGTCCAATCTCTGACCCGACTGGAGGGGTGTCAATACCGCGCCACTGGTAAGGACATCTGAGAGTGACCCTTATCTAGCAGGTACTCAAATGAGAATGGTTGGAACCCTAAACTGATAGGTTAATCCACCTCATCAACCCTAATTTGACAGGTTAAGATGTCTAAACCTACGCTAGCTATGTAGTTGAGGAACACAAGGATGACTGCTAAGAATCACACCCTAAACTGGCAGGTGAGTTCCCATCCTTGGGTTCACTCGATGCTAACTTCTAGTCCTATCTGAAGAGACTGAACATTATTTAATTGATTGTATGACTTATGTTGACTAACAGAATAGTACTACTATCTGAGAATTAACTTAGAGCATGAGATTTCTGAGGTTTCCTAAGTCACATGATTGACTGAGTTCTATAGATCATGGCTTGACTGATATTATCATGAAAACATGACATGGCTCTAGGTACACAACTATATTTTTTGGGTACTAATACCCCCACGATTTAATGGAAGAAAACTAACACACGTGACTGACTTGAATACATGACCAACATCGATAATCCATAATATCATAACTTAGGAAATTTCATGAGGTACATGGTTATAATACATCTTGTACATAAGTAGGACTTGCAAGTAAGCATAAAATAATCTCATTAGACTATTTCCTGAACAATCCAACAAGATTTGCAAGACATAATATCAATATGAAAGACATTTAAACATAGGGGCATATCATGAATCCTTCATTTAGTCACAATTTATATATATTGCATAGTTTCTAGTTTCTTAGGCATTTTATCGAACACCCTGCATGCACTCTTTAAGGCATAGGTATATTTCATAAATTTGCACTATATTAAACCACCCAATTCATGGGTTCCTACTAACATGATCATAACCTTCATGAAATACAATAAAAACACTATTCTATAGTACAAATAGCAAACACCAACATGAGTATAATCATACCATCAAAAACAAACATAATTTAGTATTTAAATATTGGTTCTTGAACTCCACGGATGAAAGAGATCCGTGGATGAACACTACACATACCATAGATTAAGGATTCGTGGAATTTACGGTTGAATTTGCTTGAAACTTGAAACCCTCAATTGAACCCTATACTTGTTCTTAATGTTTCTTGAGTGAATTTTGATAAAAAGTAGTGTTAAGGGCTGATTTAGGGCCTCAATCCCGTGTTTGGGACTTATAAATGGATGAAAATTTATCAAAATACCCTTAAGGACATGGAGCTGGAATGCAGAAATTTGGCCTGGGGCAATCTAGCGGACGGCACCTGTCTTATAGCCTACGATCCACCGGGCGGTGCCTGGCTTATAGCACTACTCTAGTTGGGGTGACGCAAGCTTATCGCCCCAAGATACTATTTTGGAAACCCAAATACGCCCTTACGCCTTCCAAAAAATTTTGAAACTTACCCAGGATGTACTACGACCTTGCCCCATCGCAACGCAACTTAAAAATACAAATACGAAGGTCGGGAAGGTCATCAAATAAATCCCTGAAGTTTGGAGGTCTAAAATGAGATTTAGTGTTTAACACTTATAAAAAAAAATTTGTGTCTTGGTGCTTCAGAGGATTTTACGGGGTCTTACATCAATATACCTTTTTTTTAACTCAAGTATACTTAGACCTCTCTCTATCCCTCATAATTTCCATGCCAAAAATCTTATTTGCTGCTCCTATATCCTTTATCTCAAACTCCTTACTGAGTTGGGCTTCAACTTTTATTATCTCTCTCGTATTCTTTTCTGCAATCAACATATCATCAACATACAAAAGAACATATACACACGAACCATCAATTACCTCCTTGAAGTAGAAACAACTATCATAGCTTCTCCTCTGAAACATTCGCATAACTAATTTAATAATTTATCGATAAATTCGAATAACTCTAACATATATCTCACTTGCGTATTTTTTGAATTACTGGGCTCTGATACCAATTTGTAGGGGGGTGCGGATATCTAATGTATGAAATAGATTTATTAGGTATCTAGTGAATCTATTTTTCTTTGTGCGTGGATATTTCTTAAATTTTGCTTCAATATCTTTTAATGATTTACTTTTTGAGTAAGAAATATTCATTAATGGTTTGGTTTATTATTTTATCTAGTAGTAATTGCAGAGTTACAAATTTCTATATAATAATTTATCCTAACTGTACTGTAATGTATATCTAATTCTTAATTATTTCTATTTTATTTATTAAAAATATAGTTATTTCTATTTTATTTATCGAAAATACTACTAGTTCTATTGTATCTTCAGTATTTTTTATATTTTCTAACTTTTGTGTAATTTTTTCACTTCCTTTTATCCAAT
>JAPEIP010000075.1:254809-277201 GCA_026120095.1 Capsicum chinense
TCCATGTAATACATTGTTGATAACCATGCTTAGTATGAGATCCCTACTTATGATATTATAAATTATGGACTCTACTCTTATGATCAAGTTAGTCATGTGTGTCAGTTTCCTTCCATCGAGTCCTGGGGGTACTTGTACTGGAAAAGTATAGCTGTCTGCCTAGATCCATGTCATGTTTCACGATATCCAAACTCAAGCTATGATTTCATAGACATTAGTCAGTCATGTGTCTCAGTAAAACCTCATGATCTTAGTCAGTTGTCAGATAACAGTAACATTCCGCCAGTCAATAAAATTTAGTAAGATTAAGTCAAACACAGTCAGTTATTCATGTCCAGTCCCTCCAGATGGGAGTATAGGTTAGCACTGATTGAACCCAAAAATGGGAAGTCACCCACCAGTTCAGGGTGTAATTCTTAGTAGTCATTCTTGTGTTTAAGAACTAGGTAGCCAGCTTTGGTTGAGACATCTTAACTCGCTAGATTAGGGTTGATAGGGTGGCTTAACTCATAAGTTTAGGGTTCCCACTATTCTCATTGAGTACCCACCAAATAAGGGTTACTCACAGGCTGTCCTTACCCGTGGCACGGTATTGACATGCCTCCAGTCGGGGCACAGATTGGACCGCAGCTTAGCCATAACGGCATATATGGGGCATGTTGGTTAAACACTATTTCCCACAGTTTTAGTACCAATCTCAATAAAAGAACTCAGGGCGTTCCTCAAATTTTTATATATACAGTACTGTCAGATACGGTCATCCATGTTATCAGTTTCAGTATCAGTCATGAAAGTTATCTATAAACCATGTATTAGCTTACAGGTCATGCTATCATGTATTCACAGTCCCAGTTTCTATATATGTGTGTTTGCACTCCCACATTCATATTAGTCAGTCAGAGTTGTTCATGCATAAAACCTTTTATGTTCAGCCTACTTTCCTCGTATACTCAGTATGCCAATTGTACTGATGCATTTGTGCTATTGTGCTTTCTTTTCATGTTACACCTTAGGTTTTGAGACACGAGCTCCAGCCCAGCAGTAGCAGTAGCATTCCAGTCGCAGAGACACAGTGAGTCCTCATTGATTCGAGGACAATATGATTTGACTCATTTATTTATTTCTTCAGTTTAATTTTATGGAGTTAGTTGGAGGCATGTTCCTTCAAGTCCTTATTCAGATAGTTTAGAGGCTTTCAGATTTACGTTAAGATTTATATTCAGACTTAGCTTTCAAATTGAGGTGTTTTGGGTATTTTCACCCACATGATTTTATTCAGTTGAACCTTATGCCCTTAATGTTCTATGTATTCCACATTATTATATCATGATTTGTAGTATACAGGTACAGATATCAGTCATGGGTTAGCTTGTGGTCCCTCATGGTCATGAGCACCGTATAGCATTTCGGTTCAGCGAATCGGGGTGTTACAAACTTTGTATCAGAGCCTACGGTTCAATAGAGTCCTAGGAAGTCTGAAAGCCGTATCTAGTAGTCTCGTACATAGGTGTGTTACGCGCCACATTTATGTGTGGGATGCTATCAGTTGTTTTAGGAACAGTCCCTTTTCTTCATTATTCATGTAATTCTAGTGAGCATAATTAAAAGTTAAACTCTCAGTCTAATCCAGTCTTCTCTTATTCTAGACCATGGACCCAAAGAGAAGAAACCAGCCAGTTCCTCAGCCTGAAGATCCTTTGGGTGAATATTTTTCCCATGAGAAGCTTAGAGCTGCATTTACCATACTTGATCAATCCATGGCTGCATAGAATGAACAACCACCAGTCTTTCTGGCTAATCTAGTGGCCAATCCCAAAGAAGCTAGGGTTCAGGACTTCTCCCGGATGAACCCTTCATATTTCCATGGATCTAATTCTGATAAGGACCCTCAGGAATTCATTGACCAAGTCCAGAAGGTCATTGACATCATGGGTGTTACTTCTATTGAGAGTGTCGAGTTAGCCATCTACCAGTTATATGATGTTGCTCATGATTTGTACAAACAGTGGAAGTCTGAGAGGTTAGATAATCTAGGCCCTATCGAGTGGGAGGAATTTGTCACGGCCTTCATAGACAGATTTTTCCCCAAGAGCTGAGGGAATCCAAGTTCTTGAGTTCATCAACCTCAGGCAGGGGAATATGATAGTTAGGGAGTATTTTCTCAAATTTACTCCGCTAGTCAGGTATGCTCCTCATGTGGTTGTACACAATGGGGCTAAGATGAGTAAGTTCTTGTGAGGGGTCAACGATAGCATTGTAAATAAATGTAGGTCTACGATGCTGATCGGTGATATGACCTTAGCTAGACTCATGACCCATGCCCAGCAAGTAGAAGAGTAGAAGTTTAAGACTAGGGAGAGGCAAAACAAGAGAGCAAGGTCAGGTAATTTCAACTTTGCTCACCCCAAGTCAGATGGAGGAAACCGTTCACAGTTCTCTCCAAGATAACCGTTCCAGCTCCTTCCTCTGCTAGCGCTCTAGTTTTGAAGTTTAGAGACGACAATAGAGACAAAGTGCCAGGCTCTATATCTCAGGGCAGTGTTAGCAGTGCCTGAACGAATCCTCTTTCTCAGACTTCTGGTAAGAACCACAAGGGCATTTGCAGAGCCGACAGTGATGACTTTTTTAGTTGTGGCAAGCAAAGCAATAGGATTAGGGAGTGTCTGCAGTCAAGTCTTTAGGTTAAGCAAAATCATTCTACAGCTTAGTCCAGTCGCCTGAACCAGCAGGGTGCCATTTCTAATGCTACCAGTGGGCAACACCTAAACAGACTGTACGCTCTTCAGTCCCAGCAGGATTAGGAAAATTCTCTTGATGATGGTACGTTACAGATTTTCCATCTTCATGTTTATGCTTTGCTAGACCCAGGTACATATTTGTCTTTTGTTACTTCATATATAGCCGACAATTTTGGAATCAGTCCCGAAGTCCTAGTAGAGCCCTTCTCAGTCTTTACCCCAGTGGGTAAAACCATCATAGCCTGGTGGGTATACATTAACTGCCTAGTTATGATATCTCAAAAATCCACATCAGCAGATTTAATAGAGTTAGAGATGACTGATTTTAATGTCATTCTCCTCATCGATTGGCTTCATTCCTGCTATGCCACAGTCGACTGCAAAAAAAGGATAGTTCAGTTTCAATTCCCGAATGAGCCCTTCCTAGAGTAGAAGGGTACCATTTTAGCATTCATGGGTAAAGTTGTTTCCTACCTTTGGGCAAGGAAAATGATTTCTAAGAGGTGTGTGTATCATCTCATGCATGTTAATGATTCCAATTCTGAATCTCCCAGCCTCGAAACAATCCCTATTATTAATGAATACTCAAATGTCTTTCCCAAAAAATTTTCAGGCATTCCTCCCAAAAGAGAAATAGACTTCAGCATGGACCTTCTTTTGGATACTAAACCTATTTCTATTCCACCATATAGAATGGCACCAGCAGAATTCAATGAACTAAAAGATCAATTGAAGGATATCTTAGATAAGGGATTCATCAGACTCAGCATTTCCCTATGGGGTGCTCCAGTATTATTCGTGCGCAAGAAAGATGGTTCTCTCATGATGTTTATTGATTACCATCAACTCAACAAGGTCACGGTCAAGAATATATATCCTCTTCCCAAGATTGATGATCTATTCTACCAACTTTAGGGTGCCAGTTATTTCTCCAAGATAGACCTCAGATCAGGCTATTATCAGCTCAGAGTTGTAGAATGTGGCATTCTGAAGACAGCTTTCTGTACTCGGTATGGTCACTTTGAATTTTTAGTCATATCATTTGTTCTTACCAATTCCCCTACAGCTTTCATGGATTTGATGAACCGTGTGTTCAAGCAGTACTTGGACATGTTTGTCATAGTCTTCATAGATGATATTCTGGTGTATTCTCGCACAGAGTGTGATCATGCAGACCATCTCAGGATTGTTCTTCAGACTCTCAGGGATCACTAGTTATTTGCTAAGTTTAGGAAGTGCGAATTTTGGCTAAGATTAGTAGCATTCCTTGGCCATATAATTTCTGATGATGGCATTAGAGTATATTCTCAGAAAATCGAGGCAGTAGGAAACTGGTCCAGACCCGTATCTCCATCAGATATCAGGAGTTTCTTAGGTTTGGATGGCTATTATTGATGGTTTGTCAAGGGATTTTCTTTTATTGCATCCCCCATATCCAGATTGACTAAGAAGAAGATTAAGTTTCAGTCGTTAGATTCATGCGAGAAATGCTTTCAAGAATTGAAGACTCGACTCACCTCAACTCCAATTCTAGCTATTCCAGATGGTTCAGATGGTTTTGTAGTCTATTTTGATGCATCCAGATTGGGTTAAGGTTATGTCCTCATGTAGCATGGTAAGGTCATAGCCTACGCCTCCAGACAGTTAAAGCCACATGAGAAGAATTATCCTACTCATGATCCTGTGTTAGCACTGGTAGTTTTTTCCTTGAAGATTTGGAGGCATTATCTCGATGGAGTTCATATAGATGTCTTCACAGATCATAAAAGCCTCCAGTATGTTTTTTCCCAGAAAGATGTCAATCTTTGCTAGAGAAGGTGGTTAGAGCTCTTGAAGGATTACGAAATGAGTGTTCTTTACCATCTCGTCAAGGACAATGTTGTGGCCGACGCTCTCAGTAGACTCTTCATGGGTAGTATTTCTCACGTTGAGGGTAGAAAGAAAAAGATGGCCTAGGAGATCCATCAGCTTGCCAGACTAGGCATCCGCTTATTCGATTCTTCAAAGGGTGGTGTATGTGTTCATAGTAGTTCAGAGTCATCTCTAGTTTTTGAGGTGAAAGAGAAACAATATAGGGATCCTAGCCTTGTCAAGCTCAAAGTGTCAGTTCAGAATTAGAAAGTTGAGGTTTTCTCCCAAGGGGAAGATGGTTTTCTTCGTTGTCAGGGTCGTCTATGTGTTCCAGGTGTAGATGAATTGAGGTAGCAAATACTTGCAGAAGAATATGGTGTACGATACTCTATTCATCCAAGGGCCATTAAGATGTTCCGCAATATGCAGGAGATCTATTGGTATAGTGGGATGAAGAGAGATGTTGCAGAGTTTGTGGCTAAGTGCTTTAAATGTCAGCAGGTTAAAATAGAGCATCAGAAACCTAGTAGATCCATGCAAGAGTTCACCATTCCTACTTAGAAGTGGGAAGAAGTTAACATGGACTTCATGATGGGTTTGCCTAGAACTCGTCATCCGCATGATTCAGTCTGGGTCATTATAGATAGAATGACCAAGTCCACTCATTTACTTTCTATTCGTACTTCTTATTCTACCGAGGATTATGCCAAACTCTATTTCAGTGAGTTAGTCAGGTTAAACGGTGTTCCACTATCTATCATCTCAGACAGAGGTACCCAGTTCACTTCTCACTTTTGGAAAGCATTCCAAAAGGGTCTCGGTACCCAAGCCCATCTCAGCACAGTATTTCATCCTCAAACAGATAGTCAAGCAGAAAGGACCATTTATACTGTTGAAGATATGCTAAGGGCGTGTGCAATTGACTGCAAGGGAAGTTGGGACGACCGCTTGCCTTTGATTGATTTTGCATACAACAATAGCTATCATTCTAGTATTCAGATGGCACCATTCAAAGCTCTCTATGGTAGGAGATGTAGATCTCCAATTGGTTGGTTTGAAGTTAGTGAAGCCTCAATCATAGGCCCTGACTTAGTATTCGACACCTTAGAGAAAGTTCAGTTGATCAGAGACAGACTCCGGCCTACTCAAAACCTACAAAAGTCCTATGCAGATGTTTGTAGAAAGGATCTCGAGTTCGAGGTTAATGACTATGTCTATCTTAAGATCGCTCCCATGAAGGGAGTGAAGAAGTTCAGCAAGAAAGGGAAAATCAATCACTTCGGCAAGGTAGCGTATGAGCTTGAGTTGCCTTCAGATCTAGCCTCAGTCCATCCAGTCTTCCATGTCTCTTTTCTAAAGAAGTGCATAGGTGACCCAGCAGTTGTTGTCCCTATTCAGAGCATCGACATTCAGAATAGTATCTCCTATGAATAGATTCCAGTCAAAATCTTAGATTATCAGACTCGTAGATTGAGGAACACAAAAGTCCCTCTAGTCAAGGTTCTTTGGCGAAATCAGTCTCATGAGGGAGCAACTTCGGAAGTATAAGAAGATATGCGTACCAAGTATTCTCACCTTTTCCCAGCCCATTCAGATCAAGCTCAAGGTAACAGTTATCCTTAAGCTTATTCCGTTTCACGTTCATGTTTCCAGTAAAAACTCCGTACCTATTAATCGTTTCATACTCAGTCATGCATTCATGTATCAGTTGTCCGTGCATCAGCTATGCACGAGTTCAGTATGTTTAGCATGTTAGTCATGAGATCAACTTGCAGTTCTTCATGTTCAGTTAAGGTTCTATTGTCTTGTATCCCTTCTCAGTAAATTCTCATCAAGGACGAATGTTCACAAGGGGGAGATATTGTAATAATCCGCATCTTTTTTAGCTAGGAAGTGAATAAGTATTCCTACGTATGAAATATCCTATCCTGTGATTCATACTTGAGTACATGACTTATAATGAATATCCTAGTTATAGGATAGCTTATGATGCATTAATCATTTTCATATTAGTCACTTAAGGTAATACAAGCTAAGAGTTTTGAATAAATTAAGTTTTAGTGTTTGATATTGCAAGAATCATCATTGAACAATTATAACTAGATGTTAATGTGGTATTTTGGGTTATTTATACCCACCAAATTGTAGAGAATCGAATTAGCATTCCAGCAATACCAATTTCGCCTTAATCCAATACCCAAACGAAAAGTTATGCCCATTTTCATAAGAGACTGTAAGGATAGGTGATTGGTTAGGCACTGCCCAACCAAACATAGGTAATTGGTTAGGCACCGCCCAACCAAACATAGGAATTTGGTTAGGCGCCGCCCAACCTAGCTTAGGCAATCACTTGGTTCCAGGTGCCAAAAACACTGTTTTGAGTTATTTTAAGGATAATTAAGTCTTTTAATACTCCATAAATGTTGCAAAACTTAACCCTATGAAATATATAGCTTTTAAACATATTAAGCCCTATTATCATCTCAAAGCTCATCATCCAAGAGCACTAAAAGAGAAAAGCAACTAGGGTTGCATAACTAAGCTTGAAGATCCGATTTCAAGGAAATTCCTCCATCAGTCATCAAGAATCTTCCTTCTAAGGTATGCCTTCTGTTGATTTATGGATCCCTTTCATCCATAAAGCTCAAAAACTCACTTTTTCATTATAAAGTATGATTTTTATATTAACGGGTATTGATGATCATGTTGTTGGTATTGGGTGATTCCCAAGATGAAATCTTTATATGTTTTTATGAATTCATGATATCATATGAGTTGGAAACATGTAAATTTTCTTGTTCATGATGCATAATTTGATGATTTCACCTATGCTTAAGATGTGCATGTAAGGTGATTGAAAAAATGCCTAATAAAGAAGAAATCATGCAATATAACTAAACTATGACTAAGTGAAGGATTCATGATATTCCCTTACATTCCAATGACTTCTATGTTGATAATGTACCTTGTAAATGTTGTTGGAATACTCATGAACTATTCTTATGAGATTATTCTATTTTTACTTGCCAATCCTACTTATTAATAAGATGTATGATAACCATGCAATCCACATGAACTTCCATGCTATTGGTATGTGTTGCCAATATGATTATGCATTAAACATGATATTAAGATTGTGCAAGTACTTTCATGTGATATGAAATCCTTTCTATGTAATACATTTTTGATAACCATGCTTAGTATGAGATCCCTACTTATGATAATATAAATTATGGACTCTACTCTTATTATAAAGTAAGTCATGTGTGTCAGTTTCCTTCCATCGAGTCATGGGGGTACTTGTACCCGAAAACTATAGTTGTGTGCCTAGATCCATGACATGTTTCACGATATTCTAACTCAAGCTATGATTTCATAGACTTCAGTCAGTCATGTTACTTAGGATAACCTTATGATCTTAGTCAGTTATCAGATATCAGTAATATTCTGCCAGTTAATGGAATTCAGTAAGATTAAGTCATGCACAATCAGTTATTTATGTCTAGTCCCTCCAGATGGGAGTAGAGGTTAGCATCGAGTGAACCCAAGGATGGGAACTCACCCACCAATTTAGGGTGTGATTCTTCGTAGTCATCCTTGTGTTCCAGAACTACGTAGCTAGCATAGATTGAGACATCTTAACTCGTCAGATTAGGGTTAATCAGATGGCTTAAGCCGTTAGTTTAGAGTTCCCACCGTTCTCATTGAGTACTCACCATATAAGGGTCACTCACAGGCTGTCCTTACCCATGGCACGGTATTGACACCCCTCCAGTCTGGGCACAGATTTGACCCCACCTTAGCCATAACGGCATACATGGGGCATGTCGGTTAAACACTACTTCCCACAGTTTCAGTATCAGTCTCAATAAAAGAACTCAAGGCGTTCTTCAGATTTTAGTATATACAGGACTGTCAGATGCAGTCGTCTATGTTATCAGTTTAAGTATCAGTCATGACAGTTATCAGTAAACCATGTATTAGCTTATAGGTCATACTATCATGTTTTCACGGTTCCAGTTTCTATATATGTGTGTTTGCACTCCCACGTTCACATTAGTCAGTCAGTATTGTTCATGCATAAAAACCTTTATGTTCAGCCTACCTTCCTCCTATACTCAGTACTCTAGTTGTACTGGCGCATTTGTGCTATGGTGCTTTCTTTTCATGTTACACCATAGGTTTCGAGACACGAGCTCCAGCCCAGCAGTAGCGGTAGCATTCCAATCGCAGAGACACAGTGAGTCCTCATTGGTTCGAGGACAATATGATTTGATTTATTTATTTCTTCATTTCAATTTTATGGAGTTAGTTTGAGACATGTTTCTTCAACTCCTTATTCAGATAGTTTAGTGGCTTTTAGATTTACGTTCAGAATTACCTTTCAGATTGAGTTGTTTTGGGTATTTTCACCCATATGATTTTATTCAGTTGAACCTTATGTCTTTATAGTTCTATGTATTCAGCATTATTATATCATGAATTGTAGTATACAGGTATAGATATCAGTCATGATTTAGCTTGTGGTCCCTCGTGGTCATGAGCACCGTGTAGCATTCCAGTTTGGTGAATCGAGGTGTTACAGATATAAATTATTGTATGCAAGTTCAATAAAAGGAAAGTGGTTATCCCAACTACCCTTAAAGTCAATTGAAGATTCCCTTAGCATATCTTTCAAGGTTTGGATGGTTCTTTCTGTTTAACCATCTGTCTAAGGATGAAAATTTGTACTAAGGTGAACTCGGGTGAAAAGATGCTTTTGGAATGCCTTGTAGAAATAAAAGGTGAACCAAGTACCTCTATCTGAGACAATGGACAACAGAACACTGTATAATCTTACCAAGTCCCTTATATGTAGTTTGGCATAATCCTCAGCTAAATAAGAGGTATGAACTGGTAAGAAATGAGTTGATTTGGTCATCCTATCTACAATGACCCTAACTGAATCATACAAATGATGAGTATGTGGAAAACCTATCACAAAGTCCATGTTCACTTCTTCCCACTTCTAAGTAGGAAAACTAAACTCCTGTATCGACCCACTTAGCTTTTGATGCTCAATCTTGACCTTTTAACATATTGAGCACTTAGCCACAAACTATGCAATCTCTTTCTTCATCCCACTCTACCAATAGATCTCCCACAAATCATGGTACATCTTAGTGGCCCCTGGATGAATAGAGTAGCGAGCACCATGTGCTTCTGCAAGAATTCACTGTCTTAAGTTATTTACTCCTGGCATACATAGACGACCCTGACAATGGAAAACACCATCTCCTTCTTGGAAGAAAACCTCTACCTTTTAATCTTTGACTAACCCTTTCAACTTGATTAAACTGGGATCTCTATCCTGCTTTTCCTTTACTTTGGAAACTAGAGATTATTCCAAATTGATTAGAACCCATACACTACCTTCTGTTGAGTCAACTAAGCGGACAACTAGTCGGGTAAGCTGATGAACTTGCTGAGGTAAATTCTTTTTACCTTTCTCAACATGAGCAACACTACCTATAGACAATCTACTACAAGCATTATCCACTTCATTGGTCTTTCTCGATGATAAAGGACACTTATGTCATAATCTTTTAAGAGCTCTAACCACCTTCTCTGATAGAGGTTAAGGTATTTCTAAAAAAACACATACTTTAGGGTCTTATGGTCTGTGAACACATCAACGTGCACACCATATAAATAGTATCTCCAAATCGTATGGGCAATGACTACTACTGCTAACTTAAGATCTTAAGTTGGATAATTCTTCTTGTAGGGCTTAACTTGTCTAGAGGCGTAGGCTATAACCTTACCTCTCTATATCAAAACACTCACCAAAGCAACTCTGGAGGCATCACAGTACTCAACAAAAATTGTCTAAACCATCTAGAAGAGCTTAAACTAGACCCGAGGTGAGTCGAGTCTACAACTCCTAAAAACTCTTCTCGCATAAATCTAACAACTAAAATTTGGCTTTCTTCTGAGTCAATATGGACATAGGGGATGCAATAGACAAAAATACCTCAACAAACCATCTATAATATCCAGCCAAACCCATAAAACACCTGATTATAATGGAGAATGGGTCTGGGCCAATTTCTCACTACTTCGGTCTTTTGGCATCAACCCTAATTCCATCATCGAAAATGATATAGCCAAGAAAAAATACTGACCTTAGCTAAAATTTTCACTTACTAAAATTGGCAAACAAGTTATGATTCCTCAGAGTCTGTATTACTATTTTGAGATGGTCTGCATGATCATGCTCAGTGTGGGAATTGACCAGAATGTCATCTATCAAGACTAGGAAGAATATGTCCAAGTACAACTTGAACACACAGTTCATCAAGTCCATGAAAGCTTCTGGGGCATTAGTAATAACAAATGACATGACTAAGAATTTGAAGTGACTATACCGAGTTTGAAAAGATATCTTCGGGATGTCATATTGTCGACCCTGAGCTAATGATAGCCTGACCTGAGGTCTATCTTAGAGAAATAACTGGTACCCTAAAGTTGGTCAAACAAGTCACCGATTCTGGGAAGTGGATACTTGTTTTTAACTATTACTTTATTGAGCTGATGGTAGTCTATACACATTCTGAGAAAACCGTCTTTCTTATGCACGAATAACACTGGCGCAGCCCATAGGGACACAATGGGTTTGATGATTTCCTTGTCTAAGAGATCTTTTAACTGTTCTTTTAATTCTCTAAGTTCTGCTGGGGCTATTCTATATAAGGAGTAACAAAAGACAAAGAAGATCCTTGATTTAGCAAAGCATAAAAATACATATAAAAGTTCTATAATGTACCAGTGACCACATTAGGAGAACTTTCCTAATCCTTTCGGGACTGAAGAGCATAGAGTCTATTTAGGCGATGCCCAGTGGTGATACTGGATGCAACACCCTGCTAATTCGGGCAATCGGATTGAGCTGGAGGATGGTTACAATGACCTTAGAAACCTGACAAAGGAAAATATCTGACTCTGTGGCCTGGCTTTCCATATCTAAAACACATGTCACGCCATCCCTACACATACCATAATGGTTCTTACCGCAAGTCTTACAAAGAGGATTGGTTCGGGTACTGCTAATACTGCCCTAAGGTTTAGGACCTAGAGCCCTATCCCTATTTTCATCTCTGAATTTTGGCACTGGAATATTGGCTAAGGATGGAGTTATTCCCACCCTCTGATTAGGTTGAGCAAAGTTTAAACTACCTATTTTAGCTCTCTTATTCTTCTTCTCTCTCTCTTTATTCTTCTGCTCCTCTAATTTTTCAGCGTGGATCATCAACCTATCCAAGTCTATCTCACAATCAGCATTGCAATCCTACACTCCTTGACAACAATATCATTTACCCCATACACAAACTTATTTGAGTCTATTATCTACCACCTCATGAGGAGCATATCTAGATATTTGAGTAAACTTGAGAGAATACTCTTTCACTATCATACTACCCTACTTGAGGTTTATAAATTCTAACACCTTAGCTTCTCTCAGATCTAGGGGAAAGAATCTATCCAAAAATGTAGTGGCAAACTCCTCCCATTCTATGGGCCCTACACCTGCATCCCTCTTTTCTTTCCAATGTCTAAACCATGAGTAAGCCCATTTAACAACTAATATGCAGCTAGCTTAAAACTCTCACTAGTTGTCACCCCTATAATATCTGTAACCTTCTGCACCTAATTAAGGAATTCCTGAGGGTCCTTACTGACTTAGACCTGGTAAAAGATAAAGGGTTAATTTGGGTGAAGTCTCGAATCCTTTCTGCAGCAATATTGGCCAATGGGTTAGCCAGAATGGCAACTGGACGTTCATTCGGAGTAGTAACTGAATGAGCTAGGGTAGTGAAAGTTGCTCTGAACTCAGTGTGGGAGACATGCTCGCCCAAAGGATCTTGATGGATGGGCTGAGAGGCTGAAGGTCTCCCATTCCCCTTCCCTGAGTCTTCTTTGTAAGCATTTTCAATAGATGGAAGAGAAGTTTGGATTAAAAAGAGAGTTTTACATGAGCTCATGCATAGTAGCATGACATTAATACTGAAATAAGGGAAACTATTCATAAAACATCTCATAACCTACTGTCCATTAAGTGGGGCGCGCTACACACCCATGCATAAGACTCTACTAAATCAGGCTTTCAGACTTCTTAAGACACTGTTGAACCTTAGGCACTGATACTAAGTTTATAACACCACGATTTTTTACCTCAGATGCTACACCGTTCTCATAATCCCAAAGGACCACAACTAAATCCATGACTGGTACATACTATAATAATTGAGTCATAACACTGTATAATAAAGAATAATAGGCTAAGAAGCCATAAGGTTCAAATAACATAAATTAGGTATCTTAAAACCAAAATTAAACATCAATGCTGAAAATCTGAATAATTGTCTAAACATCTAGTCTGAAAAGCATCTAAAACTATCTGAACTATGGAGTTAATGGGACAATCCCCTAACTAACTCCATCTTCTAAAATACTTAATGTAATGACATAATAAAATAAAAGTATATCAAATGATGAGGACTCACCTTTAGTCTACTATTGGCTAAATCTAAAGCTATCTATGTGTGATCGAGAACCAGAGCATCCAAACACATGGTATGAAACACCATAGAATAAGAGAAAAGTATGTGGTAGTACGTGTGAATGTACTGGTATGCAAAGTGAGATAGGAATGAATGCAAAGGTACATATGCTTGAACTATGATGATTAAAGAACATGAACATGACTGCGTGACAATATATGTATTAATACATATTGTAACTGAAGTAACAAGGATTCTGAATACTGAGTTTAATGATAACATGAATTACTGAGAACTGATTTATTGATAACTAATCTACTATTACTGAGGGACTGTATCTGACAGTCCTAATTCTAATGGCACTAGCTGAGTTTCGTACTGAGCTAAATGACACTATCTGATAGTCCTAAAATTTATAAAACTATCTTAGTTCTATTCTGAAGAATGAGACTGAGTTTGTGAAAGTAATCATCTAACTAACATGCTAACTATTTTGAGGTCCAACATATAACCCCAATTAGATAAGTAATCATCTAGCTGAGTGATAGTATCTAATAGGTTTGATGTCTCAACCTACGCTGGCTACGTAGTTCTCGAAAGCAAGGGCTGCTTCTAAGGATCACACCCTCAACTGTTAGGTGAGTCCCCATCCTTGGGCTCACTCGATAATGAATTCTACTCTCAACTGAATAGACGTTAAATTGAGTATACTGGACTGAACTGGGATGAGTTCATTGGGTTCCACTGACTGACGAAATACTACTAAATTTTGTTAACTGAGTTTACTAAGGTCTGAATTGAATACTACTTAGTTTTCCTGAGTTTTGAGACTGACTAAGAGTACTAATGATCGTGACATGACTGAGATGGATTCCATAACTGAAACTGACTCTAGGCACACATCTAATTTATCGAGTATAGATACCTCCAAGACTCGATAGCATAAAAATAATAGGACATGACAATTCTTGAATACTTGACGATTGTCAACAGCTCACAACACAATCTAAGAGCCATTTCAACATACACTTGAAATTCATGGACTTTCACATTTATAGAAATGCATACTAACATATCATGATTACATTAAACAAGTCTCATGAGCATTCCATCAAACATTTACAAGTCACGGCATTAACATGGAAGTCTTCGAGAACATATGGGTACATTATGTGTTCATCATTTAAATCACCAAAGGATAATAAAAGCACCAACTCTCAATTTTACATTTTATCAAACACATGGTGGCCATAGCTTTATCGTTGGGCATGAATAATAATGCTAATACATCATGACTACTTTATTAACTCATAATTCAGAGGTCTCAATATATGAGAATCAAAATTCAACTTGCGTGCTATAATATTATGAAGAAATACCTAAAGATTTTAACCTGGAATGCATACCACAACATCAACATGATTGCATTCAAACCCAAAACATGGAATTCATAATTCGTTCTTTTAAAAGAGTTTTCTTGAACTCCAAGGGTGGAAAGGAACCTTGGATGAACACTTTACGTACTTACTGCTTGAATTGGGGAATACTGATGGAGAAATCTCTTAAACTTGATTCATGGATTGATAGCCCTAGGGTTTTTTTCTTGAGGATGTTATGAATAATAATTGTATTATGACTCTAAAGGGGCTAAATTTTGTGCTATGGGCTTAAAAGCATGGGAAAAAGATTAAAATAACCTTGGAGTCGTGAGTTTTTAATAACTGAAACCCATGTCATCGATGCGGTCAACGCAGTTCATCGATGGAATTAACATGATAACTAATGTGTCGGCCAAGATTGTGCCGATTCACTGGAATTGCATGGAGCTATGGAAAAACTATCTTATCGATGCGATGGTCGATGCGGTGCATCAGGATTGACCCACTATTTTGGGCACTCAAACGTGATTCAAACGAGGTCCAAAAAATATATAACTTGTCCAGGATCACATATGGACCTTTCTAATCGTTGATTAACTCAAATATCATCATTTATTGGGAGTAAAGGATATGAAAAAAGATTTCCAACTTTCATAGGCTAGAATAGCTCTAACTATGAATATTTAGTTAAAATATTATAAGTCTGGGACCCTTTGGAAAGCTTAAAGGACTGAATTAAGCTAGAAATTTTACGGGGTCTTATAATTTTCCTTCAAGATAGTCAAGAATCTAAGCTTCTTAATTCAAGAACTTCAAGAAGAACCTTCAAGAACAACATTAGAGATTCAAAAGTTCAAGGTTTTATATTCAATTCATCATAGGAATCGAAGATTCAAGCTTTCTCATCTAAGATCATCAATTAAGGTATGTAGGGGTTTTCAACAAGGATAATCCTTTCATCCTTATGCCCTAAAATTATTTTTATTATAACTTTGCAGAATTTTATGTGATTTCCCATGAAATTGAAGTTAGGGTTTATATGCAATCTTTATTGTTTAAAGATTATGAGATTTCAAGTGATTCAATGTTGAATTACATGACTATTTTCATATATTTATTTATGTAATGTGATTTTCTAGATATTCCCAATTGATTTTACGCATGATATTGAGATTCTTGATTTTATTATTTTGATATTGTTGAAATATTTTCAAGAAGCATATTGAATATGATGATTTATTATGAATTTTCTTGAGTTTGAAGCATGGGTTATTAGGCCCCAGTTTGAGCATTGATATTTCAAGAACTTGTGCTTTTAAGCACCCCGAGATTAGCATATCTTCGGTTATATAAACAATATTTGATCTTTGGGTCCTCAGTTTAGCTATGGAATTCACTTTTCAGAATTTATTACAGATTATAGAAAATTGATTATAGTTGAGTACAGTTTATGACAGATAAATGCATAACTGATTTTCTATTTAAACCCTTATGCTAGTTTTTAAAAGTAGATTTCCAACAAGATGAGAGTAGAAAATAAAAAGGGAGTAGTATTTAGAACCGAGTTGGGTATGATTCCAAGGTCTCATACCTCATAACTGCATGCCACCATAGGATTAAGATTATTTCCACTTCTACGTGGATGACTCAAATGTAATCACTTAGCTCAGGTTATACTTACCGGCAAGAGTATGACACGTATCCCTAATTTGAGGTTTCTTCCTTCAAAAGATGAGACATTGGACTCCATGTAGCTTGCATGGTTTATGTCAGTTAAGAGAACCTCCCTACTAGTAAAGAAAAGTTTTCAAAGAATTTCCTTAAGATAATGTGTTTTCCCTATAACTTAATAGTAAGAATTTTTAGAATAGTTTTAAAAGAGTTTTTCCTAAGGTTTTTAAAGCTTACAGACCACAGACTTCAGAATAGAAAAGCTTCAAAAAAACCAAGTGTAAAGGCTCACAAATTTTACTCAGATTATTCTTTACAGAATGATAATAGTTACAGGTTTTACCTTTCAGATTTCAGATTCAAGAGTGAGTCCTTTCTACACATAGTATGATTTAAATAGCTAATACAAGCACACCCTTTAGAACTAAATGTTATGACTCAGTAGATTTATAAATTTTGATTTATTATTAATGATTTTAGAATTCAGTATTTCAATTATTTCAGTTTATATTTAGCATACATTGTTTTACAAGTTATGATGATAAGATAATATTTTACCTATGCATTTTACCCCCATATACTTAGTACATCCTCAAAGTACTGATCAACATATATGTCTATTTGCTACATTGTATCATAATGTTGGTACAAGTTTTAGTATGCATGTTTAGACTTAAACAGTTACAGATTCTAGACAGCAAGATGATGAGTCCTCCTACTTTGGGGATTTCAGTTGAATTTATTTATGTTCTTTACTTTCTTACTCATATGTATTTATTAGAGGTAGTTGGGGTCATGTCCTATCTAACTATAGTCAGTATAATATAGGTTTCATAGATGTCAGTTAGAGTTAGTTTCGTAATTTCAGTTCATCTTTTCATTCTTTATCAGAATGTAAAATTGTATCAGTATTATATTTTCACAGATTCCATCGTTATTATATTTTTCCACTGTAAAATCAGTAGTCATTACATATTTAATTAGTTGCTTATTGGTATGCCAGTTTATAGGTTAGCTTGGGATCACTTGTAGTCCTAAGCACTTGTGACGTCTTGGGATAGATTTTTGGGACGTTACACTCACCCTTCTAATTGTCCCTAGATGCTACATTATTTCATGATGTAGAGTCCTAGGGGTTCTTTGATTTCCTTATGCAAAGTTGTGTGGTCCTGATTCATTGGTTGGTCAGCATTGAAGTTGTAAGCCTCCCCCTTTTGGAAGGCCGAACATTTCACTACTTCCTTTTATGAGTATCAAAATCCCATTGGGTTCTTTTATATTCTGGATTCCCTTTTTTCCATGGCCGGGGGCATATCCTGAGCTAATTTGGTATTTCTGTTTAGAGGATTTTAAGGACAAAGTATAGGTGTTTATTGTTTATTGACTATTAGTTCCATTGAGTTACATTAACTGTTTTAACTTTATATTATTGATGTTTTTTGTTATTCATTTTGATTTTGTTTTCTAGTTGGCTAGGCCTAGGAGGTGGTCTCCAGCCCTCGGTGGGCTTGAGATACCTATCATAGCTAGGTCCGAAGTCATGTCATGACACCCACTCTAAGAATCATACATATGTACCTCTATCATCTTCCATTGTGTGTACCAAGTATGAGCCACTCCTTGCAACAGATAAGAAGACAAGTCAGAACATTTAGTTGGAGTGACAAACATGATCTCAGTACATTTGAATAAAATCCAAGAATTTTTGTGAATCTTCTTAAGACTTAAACCCAAATAATACCAAAGGATTTATTTGAGTGAAGACTTGAACTCATGCTATTGTCGTATTCATTGATGGGTTGGCTAGTAAAATAGCTAGCTTGTTATTCTAGGTAGTTAAGGACTGGGCTAATGCAGTGAAAGCGTCCCTAAATTTAGCATAACAGTCTTGCTCATTTAGAGGTTTTTTGTGGTTGGCTAATTCTAATTATTGTTGCCAAATTTATTTCTCCTTGCACTACTTCTCTTAGGTGGCATATTCTTTAAACATGTAGAGAACAAGTTAAAAATAGGTTTTATTACTATTCATACTATCATATGATATAAACATTAAGGAAGTGAAACTTTTCAAACATTAATTCGTAACCTCCAATTTATGAGTGTGTCTTGCTTTACACCAGTGAAAAAAAGACTCTACTTAATATGGATTTTAGACACACTAGTACACTTAAAACATCATGATAAGACACAAAGTTTGTCACGAATAAAGACTACCACTAGCTGTAACACAGTTCTTAGAGTCATAAGTGACCCCTAGCTAACCCATGGCCTGGCATAACACTATGAAAATTGAAATAATTAATGTAAAATAACTGTGCAGAAGCTAAACCAAACAATGAAATAATAAATCAACCAATAATAATATTTGGGTTTAAAACTGCAAAAACTAAATATCTAATTGTATGTTTGAAAGCCTCCAATAAGATGAGTTACAGAGATAAGCCTCAGCTAACTCTAACTATCGAAAACTGAATTGAAATAAAATGAAATATTGATACTTGCCCTCAAATAATGAGGTCCCACCAAAGTACTATTATGGATATAGTAGGACAGTGTGGTCTGAATGCTGAATGTCAGAACCTATATTATCAAATAATAAAGTGCAAAAGAAAGTATGTGATCAGCACTTTAAATTTATTGAGTATGTGAGATAGGAAAAAACTAATATAGGTTGAATATAATGCATGTAAAATGGTAATATAATGCAAGACCAAGTAATAAAATGCATTATATGATAAGATAATCAACTGAATACAAGGTCATGCAAGTATCTAAATCTAAATTGAGGGTTATGGATTGTGGAAGCTACTAATAACCAAAATACCCCAATCTAAGCTAATCAGGGTCTAACCTATAACCCAGTTGGGTGGTTATCTAGTACCTTACTAAGGGTACAAATACTGTCTAACATGTATCCACTAAACTAATGTCCAAATAGGCTAAGTTATCAGGCCTAGTCTGATGAGTGACCTTTTAGAACCTGCAGTTGCCCAATAGTTCAAGCCTTCATTCTTACGGTCGCTCAGTGCTAAGTACTACTCCCACCTGAATGACACCAATAACTAAAATACTCAGTAATAGTAATATTCTTAAGACTAAAAATAAATGATTTATTATAGATAATTCAAATCATAAAAAATGGAAGATATAATACTCATAAGTATATGCATAAAATCCTGGGTCATTGGGTGTTCAAGACTCGCCTTATCTAAAGAATGCAACTATTATGATAATTTTATAAATTGAGTGAATTATGGAATTTAATAACTCAAATCCAATGATCATGTATTTCCCAGTATAACTAAGTTTTATAGTTGTGAACATGTAATGGTACTAAAATTTATGTTAACATATAGGTTAAAACTCAATGAGATCAAAGAACTAGAATCTCAAGGAATTCACAACATTCATGAATCTTAAGCTTTGAAGAAGTAATTAAACTAAGAAATTAAGGTAAATTTGGGACTTGGGTGAAAGGAGACCTATTGATGAAATCTGTAATACCCCGTACCTTTTCCTAGCTTGAAATCGTCTCAAGTAGGTTAGAATTTTTTGTTGAAATATGATTCTACATTTTTACACATGATATTTCTAAGATTTTCACTTTTTGTCACGTGGGAAATTGATTAAGCTTTCCATCAATACCAATTTCATCAAAATCTGGTATCTAACGAGGAAGTTATGGCAAAAAAATAGAAGGCAGCAAAATAGCCCAGGTGCGATGGTGCAAGCCAATGGTCTATCAGACTAGCGACACACCATCGTACCACACCGTCTGTAATGCCCCGTACTTTCCAAAGCTAGAAAATGAACAGTTGTTTGAATATGTGAAAATCCCAATTTCGTAAGCCATATTTGGGCACCTAAATTACCAAGAGTACCCTAGTTATAATAGAGATTATGATGTGTAAAGTGTGGTTATATGAGTCACTTAACGTAATACAAGCTAAGAGTTTTGAATTCCATGAAGTTTTAGTGTTTAAATTCGCAAGGGTCATCTTTGAATGAGCATAACTTGATAAATATGTGGTATTTCTTCAAATTTCTACCCACAAAATTATAGATAATCGAATTATCTTTTCAATGATACAAATTTCACAAAAACCCGACACCCGAGCTAGGAGTTGTGGCTTTGCGAAGTAGAGTGCGTCGCCTAACCAATCGTACATGGCCACTGGAAGGCACATGTGATAGAATATGCGGCGCCTATGTAAATACAAGCGTTATCATATACGGCACCTATGTAAATATAGGTGATATCATATGCGGCACCTATGTCAATATATGTTATATCATACGCGGTGCATATCTTATGGTTTCAAGTGACTTAAACACTCCATTTTTGGGTTATTTTGAGGGCAGTAAAGTCTTTTGGCACTCCTTACACACCCCTAAACTTAACCTTATGAATTTAATAGATTCTAAACACATCATAACCCTATTATCAGTCTAAGTTCATCATCCAAGAGCACTAAAGGAGAAAATCAACTAGGATTACACAATCAACATTGAGGTTCCAATCTTTCAATGAATCCATTACCATAAAGGTATGTGGGGTTATGAACAAGAACTCCCTTTCGTCCTTGTGCCCAAAGTTTGCATTATTTTACAAAGATACATGATTTTTACATGTTTTATCATGAATTTGAAGTGATAAATCATATTCTATGCTGTTGTTCAAGATACTATTATTATTTGAAATGTTTATAAAATAAACTCCATGAGTTTGAGATTATTATTATGATTAAAAGCTGAAACTTTTTAGATTTCCATATAAATTATGCATGCTTGTGATATAAAGCATAAATGTTGAAATGTTTTGATTAAGTATCGCTATAAGGGTCATTAACCCACATTGATATTGTTGTTTTGAGAATTTATATGCTACATGCACCCATGTTTAGACTATTTTTGATGAAGTATAGAAATATTTGACGTTTTGGTCACAAAAGAGTTAAAATCCACTTTATGAAATGAGTTACGGATTTTATCACTTATTTAACTGAAGAAATATGAGATTACCCTTAAAGTGGATTTTTCTTGAGATTTTTGAGCATAGTATTGGGAGTAGTATTTAGCACCGAGTTGGGTATGTTACTACGGTTTCATACCCTAGAACGACGTGCCATCGTAGGTTGAGATATTGACCTCCACTATATGTGGAAATTGAGATAGTGATCACTAAGATGAGATTGTTCTACACCAATGACAAGGGTAGGAAAGTCCTAACCTTACGGGGGCAAGTCGTGCGACATCGTGGGTGCTCACATAGTGTACATGTCGGTTAGAAGAACCATCCAAAGAGTCGTCCCTCATTCTTAGATTGATTTTACTGATTTAAAAGAGATTTGTAATGCAAATTTATGATGTATTCAATATTCTAGATTTCACTAAGATTGCTTGATGAGAGAATAAGAAAAGAATCTTGGTATTTGGATTACATGTAATGGCTCATGATATCCAAATTGGCATGTTTTGTCATTCATTGTGTATGATTTTAGATCTTAGATTTCTTTCCAGCATTATGAGTCATTTACAAATGTCCTGCGTGATTTGGAAACAAAACTTATGGCAGGATCGTTAAATATATATATATATATATGCATATAAATTTGTTTATTTTATGCACCCCCATGTACTCGGTACATATTCCATGGTACTGACCCACATGTTCATATGTGGGCTACATTTTCCCTATAATGTAGGTTCAGGTGCTTATTCTCAGGTTTGACAGTGATTATCCAAGTAAGTTGATCTACATCCTCTGCAGTGGTGAGTCCTTATGGTCTGAGGACTAGTTATTCATATTTCCTCATTTACTTTGATTCGTTTAATTTCTAGCCTTTTAGGAACTTGTCTAAGCTGTTACCGCCAACGTTTAGGCCAATGAGGCCCCAGCTCTACAACAAAAGGGAGTTGACTTAGCTACCACAAGAATCCCAGACTTTATGCGAATGAATCCGCCAGAGTTTTATGGGTCCAAGGTAGGTGAGGATCTATAGTTGTATCTGGAGGAGATAAGGCAGATTACATAGGTAATGCACGTGTATAAATAGGAGAGTGTGGAGTTAGTATCCTACAGATTGAAAGACCTTGCGTATGACTGAGTAGTTGCATGGAGAAAGGGTAGAGTAAAGGGTGCTGCTCCTATGACTTGGCAGGAGTTGCAGGATACATTCCTGGATAAATTCTTTCTGTTAGAGTTAAGAAAGG
>JAPEIP010000075.1:283999-295374 GCA_026120095.1 Capsicum chinense
ATATATATATATGCATATAAATATGTTTATTTCATGCACCCCCATGTACTCGGTACATATTCCATGGTACTGACCCACATGTTCGCATGTGGGCTACATTTTCCCTATAATGTAGGTTCAGGTGCTCATTACCAGGTTTGGCCGTGATTATCCGAGGATGTTGATCTACATCCTCTGTAGTGGTGAGTCCTCATGGTCCGAGGACTAGTTATTCAGATTTTCTCATTTACTTTGAGTCGTTCAGTTTCTTTCCTGAGTTCGGATCAGTTCGGGTTTGTCCCAGTGGCTCATGGATATATAGTTTACTGGAGGCTTTTCAGAATAGATGGATAGATTGATCAGATTTGTTAGAGATGTCATATTTTGTTTCTTTCCGTATTTCATTCATATTGCAGTATGATATTATGGAGGATGTTTAGATTATGATGACTTTGATTATAAGTGTTGAATGGTAGAAAAACGGCTAAAAGGGTTAGCTTGGAGCTACTTGTAGCCTTAAACATCGTGTGACGCCTCGAGGCCCCTTTTTGGGTCGTTTCACCATCGTATCAATGCAGTGAGTTAGCCTTCTAGTTAAGTAAGAACGAGAGGTCTGATGGACCGTTGCATCCCACCGTAGCATAGAAGTAGTAGGTCCTAGTTCTGGATCCAATCGACGGTGAGTCTGACGGACCGTTGGACTAGAGACGAAACGTCCCGCTCTGTTATTTTGAGTCATTTTAAACATGGTTATTTTGGTCTTTTACCATATGCCAATATATACCTAGTTATACCCGTCCTCGGCTTATTTATTCATTATTTCACAACAACAAATATTAGGGTTTCTCTCAAGGATCAATCCCCAAGAACAACTAGGTCCTTAATTCCAAGCCAAGAATTCAAGTTTTCTTTCACAAATCTCCAAGAAAACTCAACTCAGGTATGCATAGTGTTCATTCATGGACTGCTTTCATCCATGAAGCCTAAGAATCTCTTTTTTAAGGTCAAGTTTATGGATTTTCTTTATGAATTTCATGTTGGGTTGCTTTTGTTCATGTTGCTAATGACTAATTGAATTCTAATCCATGCTTGGTGATAAATTTCATGTGGAATTGATTAGTAAGGATGTAGGTTCATGTTAACCTAGGAATAAAACCCTTGGATGATGAAATTAGAGATGAATCATGATGTTTGATTGTTTTATAATGTTGTCTACATATATTATGCCTACCATGTGTTTGATTAGATACCTTTATAAAGGAAAAGTTCCCAACTAGCATGATATCATGAAATCCCCATTTATGTACAAGTTTATGCATACCGCGTGTCTGATGAAGTGCATCAATATATGAATTATGAATTGTGTTGTTGGTCATGTGTTCCACTAAGTCATGCTTTGTCAGTTTCTTCTCACTGAGTCCTAGGAGTACTTGTATACAAACTATTAGCCATTCTCCTAAAGCCATGTCATGTTTTTACGATACTCACAGTCAAGATATGATACTTAGACTTCAGTCAGGCATGTTACTTAGGAAATCTCAAAAATCATAGTAGTCTCAGTATTTCATTAATCTCAATGATCATAGTATTCTCGGATCTCAGTAACTTTAGTATTCTCAGTCAGTCCTCAAATCTCAGTAGTATTCTATCAGTTAACGAAACTCAGTAAGCTCAGCTCAACTCAGCTAAGCAATACCATCAGTACCAATTCAGCTCAGTTAATCAGTTTATATAATTAGTTTAGTGTCTTTCAAATAAGAGTTGGATCATCACCAAGCAAACCTAGGGATAGGGACTCAACCGCTAGATAGGATTGAGATCTCTAGAAGTAATCCCTATGTTCCAAAACTATGTAGCTAGTGTAAGTACAATATATCACCTGTTAGATAGGACTAACATACTTAGGGATCACCCATTATCATATTTACATGTATAAGACTGATCTCAGAGGTCACCCACTAGAATATGACTGACTCCATAGCATTAGTCTTTACCAGTGGCGTGGTACCGACACCCTTCCAAATGGGGTTACAGATTGGACCCCAGTTAGCTTAGTATGGGGCATGTTGGTTCGATGATTACTTCTCATAGTCTCAGTTTAAGTCTAAGTCATAGCCTCAGAAAAAAAAGAACTCAGATAGTTATTCAAATTTTAGGACTGTCAAATACAATCAACTCAGATACAGTACAGAACTTTGCTAGTTCCATCATATTTAGGACTGTCAGATACAGTCACTCATGTTATCAGTTTTATCAGTTATCAGAACTCATGTTATCAATATTCAGCTTTAGGACTGTCGGATACAGTTAACCAAACCAATTCTTCATAATCAGAACTGTAAGACACAGTTATTCATGTATCACTAATATAGTATTAGTCTCTCAAGTATTCAGTAATACAGTATCAGTATTTCTCACTCATTAGTGACTCAGATGTCAATATCAGTAAATTCAGTAGTCAGAACTTAGTATTCAGTCGTACCATGGTCTCAATTAAAGTTACGTAGTAATGCATGCATTCTCACGTTCATGTTATTAAGTATGTTATTATTATTGTTCACGTATATGAACCCCATGAATTTATCCTACCTCACATGTATACCATTACATTCAGTTGTACTAACGCATTCGTGCTATGGTGTTATATACCATAGGTTTTGAGACACGAGCTCCAGAGCACCAATAGAATTCCAATCTTAGTAGTCAGAGTTAGAAGTTAGCCCTTACCATCTGAGGACATGATCATTACTTTATTTTGTCATTATATAATTTATTAGTTAGAGTTAGTTGGGTATATGTCCCATCAACTCCTTATTCAGACAGTTTAGAGTCTTTCAGATTATCACATTTAGTTAGATATTTCAATTGTTTTGGGTATTTCATAACCCACCCAGATATTATATTTCAATTAGATATTATGTCTAAGTTTTGAACCTTATGGCCTTTCAGTTCATGTTCCCACATTATACAGTATATTATCCTGTACAAAGGTATAGACATCAGTCATGGATTAGCTTATGGTCCTTTGGGTTCATGAGCACCGTGTAGCATTCTAGGTACCAGATTCAGGGATTTACAAAATCACACATACCTAGAGATATGTCAAATTCAGCTCATAAAGCTCCATGAAAGATCCCAATACTTTGAAAAATTTTGCTAAGGGTTCAAGATTCAACACTTAGTCTTACTTTAGACCTCCAAACATCAGAGATTTATTTGGCAACCTTCCTGATATCCGTTTTTCAATTTTCAAGTTGTGTTACGATCAGGAAAGATCATAGTATATCCCGAGTTAGTTTCAAAATTTTTAGAGTAGCGTAAGAGTATTTTTGGGTGTCCAAAATAGAAGCCCCGAGCGACTAGCCCACTCCGCCTGCTAACTCCGGTGCTCTCCTAGTTTTTTTTTTAGTTTTCCAGGGTCAGCTTCAAATGATCATAACTTTCGGTATACTATGAACTGTGTGATCTTCTAGATATCAAATGAAAGATATGAGAGTATTATTTCCAATGCAATTGGTTTCATCCAAATTGGGCATCTAATTAAAAAGTTATGCTCAATTTACTTCAGCCTGTCAGACAGTGAACAAAGGGACAGCTGCGTCTTTTTCTCTTTTCTTAAGGGCATTTTTGACATCTCCCACCCTATATATACCCATAAATACGAAATTAACCCCATTTTCAACAAAAATACTCTCTTTTCTTCCATTTTCTCTCAAGAACAAGAAGATTGTTTTCAATGGGGGATTTAATTTCAAGAATCTTTCAATCAATCTTCCAAGAATCATGAACTAATGTATGCATGTGTTGATTTATGTATTCCTTTCATCCATAAAGCTCAAAAAAATCATCTTCTAAATTATGTATTATGATATTTATGATTTTGATGGTTGATTATCATGTTGTAGAAATTTGATGATGCCCAAGATGGGATCTTAGTATGTTTGTATGAAACTATGGTGGTATATGATGTATAAACATATGAAATTGGTGTTTTAATACTTGTAATCTTGATAAATCCACCAATGCTAAATATTTGTCTGTAAAGTGTTTGTGAAAATACCTAAGAGACTAGAAATCATGCTTTTATGATATAATAGGTCCTAAATGACTAGTCCATGTTCTATGCTTATGTTCAACATGATTTCCATGCAAATTGTTACGCATTGTTTATGTAATATGGAATGCTCATGAAACTAAATTTATGCAAGTATTTACTTGTTATATGCATTTCCTTTTCATGTCCAAGAATATAGTAGCCATGTGTTGTATGAAATCCTCTGCTTATGATATTGTGAATTGTGGACTCCATTCTTATGGTCAAGTCAATCTTGTGTGTTAGTTTCCTTCCATCAAATCCTGGGGGTACTTGTACCTGAAAAATATAGTTGTGTGCCTAGAGACATGTCATGGTGTCACGATATCCTCAGTCAAACCATGCTCAGTAGAATTCAGTCAGTCATGTGACTCAGGAAATCTAATTAATCTTATGAACTCAGTCGGTTACCAGACATCAGTAGTAATTCTATTAGTCAATGGAAATTTAGTAAACTCAGTACCTGTCCAGTTCTACTCAGTACTCAGTAACTTCAGCTCTCTTGGTCAGTCTTCAGATATCAGTAGTATTCCGTCAGTAACTAAACTCATTAAATTTTGCTTAGCTCAGTTAAGCAACACTATCAGTCCAGTAAATCAGTTCAGTCAGTCATGCTCAGTGTCTATTCAGATAGGATTAGAAGTTAGCACCGAGTGAAACCAAGGATGGGAACACACACTTTCAGATGAGGATGTGATTCTTAGCAGTCATCCTTGTATTCCAGAACTATGTAGCCAGCATAGGTTGAGGGTTGATGAGGCGGACATCCGCCGTTCTCTTTTGGGGACACTGCCAGATTTGAGGGTCCCTCAAAGCTTGTCTTTACCCATGTTACTATATTGACACACTTCTAATCAGGGCAATGATTGGATCCCCCTGTTCAGCTACATTAGCATACATGGGGCATGTCGTTTAAACTACTACCTCCCATAGTTTCAGTCATTCAGTCTCAGTAAAAGAACTCATATAGTTCTTCAGAATATCTGGACTGTAAGATACAGTCAACTCAAATATATTACGAAACTCAGATAGTTCCATTAGATTTAGGTCTGTCAGCTACAGTCACCCATGTTATCAGTATCCATTATCAAGGCTATTAGATATAGTCACTCATGTTATCAGCTATATGAGCTATCAAAAATCATTTGCCAGTCATATTAGATTTTAGTAAACTCAAGCTATCAGTACTCAGTTTCAGGACTGTCAGTTACAGTCAATTAGACCAGTTCTTCATAATTAGGACTTCCAGAAATAATCATTCATTAATACTGTATTAGTTCTTCACTTTTTAGTGATTCACAGATCAATATCAGTAAACACAGTCATTTAGTATCTCGTAATCGATAAACTCATGTTGTCAGTATTCAAACTCAGTAGTCAGTATCGTTACAAGTTTAGTAGCAGTTACTTAAGTATGTATGTGTTCTCACGTTTATATCAGTCAGCATTTTTCATGCATACATACCCTTTGTATTTAGCCTACCTCACTTGTATACTCAGTACTCTCAATTGTACTGACGCATTTGTGCTATGGTGCTTTCTTTTATGTTACATCATAGGTTCAGATACACGATTTCCAGACCAGCAGTAGCAGTAGCATCTCAGCTATCAGAGTTCCAACAATGAGTCCTCGTCTCTCGAGGGCATGATCATTACTTATGTTTTGGTTTATTTCAGTTCAGTTTTGCTAGTCGGAGTTAGTTGGGGACATGTCCCATCAACTCCCTATTCAGACAGTCATGTTAGAGGCTTTTTAGACTAGTATGTTCAGACTTCAGATAGTAGTACAGTTGTTTTGGGTATTCTATAGCCCACTCTCATGTTATGATTATTCTGTTTTGAACCTTATGGCCTTACAGTATTACGTATTCCACATTTCTTTTCTATATTATGCAGTGTACAGGTACAAATATCAGCCATGGGTTAGCTTGTGGTCCCTCGGGGTCATGGGCACCGTGTAGCATTTCGGTTTAGCAAATCGGGGTGTTACAACTTCTATCCTTAATAACGTTAATTTAATAACGCTTTATTAAAACTATAAATTTTTTTATTATTAGTATACTTTCAAATTTAATTTAATTATTAAATAAATTATATTTAGATATATTATATAACATAAATTCTCCCTTTGCTTTATAATATTTTTACATACCCGCACGATTTTTCGTATGAGGCTAACCCACCTAATTATTAAATCTTCAATATTGCTTTTTTTCCGCAGTTACAAAATAAATTAGCTACCATTTTTATCTTTGAGCCGAAAATAATGAAAAAATACTATTGAAAAGTCATTTAAAGGTCATATTTGTGCAGTTTTGAATAGTTAAAGGTCATATTTGTGCACTGTCAAAGTTATAATTTGGTATCAAGTTTAGGGTCATATTTATGTATTATGCTCTTTGATTTTAAGATGGACGCGCCCAGTTTTACGTGTTGAACACGCGTTTTGCCACATACGATCGAAGGTCATATTTGTGAACTATCAAAGTTTAAGGTCAAAGTTATAATTTGGTGTCAAGTTTAGGGTCATATTTATGTATTATGCCTTAATAAAAGGCCACATGACAAAGCTATTTTTTAAAACCACCGTTAAAAATTAATGGCATAGATGAGCCGATTTTCTAATGATGATGACCTGAATGAGCCAAACTTTTAACTGAGGACATAAATGAGTCAATTCTCATAGTTGATTGACAAACTTGAGCCTTTTCCTTTTTATTTGAAAGAGGCAGTACGTTCTATTTTGAAAAGTCATCTATGCAGTTGACATACCGTTGCATGTCATGGTATACGTTTTGGGTAATGAAATAATTTTCTGAATTCTGTTGAAATAAATTCTCATGCTCTTCTTTTACCTTTTCTGAAAAAAAAAAAAAAAAAAAGGAGTTCAAGCTATGGAAAGCCACCTTTTAAGAGTATTTCAGTTATCAACCAATCGTTCTAATACACTCCAAATCTATTCCTGCTGCACCTCAGATGGAGAGCAACAAATCTAATGCTGAAAACTCGACGTTCAGTGGAACTCTAAATGAGGCTACTAATTCAGCATTTACTAATGTGCCAAGTAATGGAAGCACGACTGGAAGAATGGTTGGTAGTATCTTGTCAGAATTTCAGGTGGTACAGGAATCCTACAAGAAACTTTGACATAGTTATTGTTCTTTCTCTCTGCTAACGCTCGAAGTGGAGAAAGAATGCCTGATGTGGTTAATTCATCTACACAAAACCTTATTCCAGTTAAGTTTCTTCAATTTACAAAGGTTTTCCTACATTAATTTACTAAATGAAACATGCTTTACTCTTCAATTATGAAATATTGATTTTCTTCGTGAAGTAGTAAAAAATAACGAGTAACGGCTAAATGAGATTTCATATATAGTAAAAGCATAGAGGTTTTCCACAATTTTCTAATATCAAACACTTGTGACTTACACATAAGTTGTTTTGCACCTCTAGGTCTTGGATAGCCAAGTAACTAACATAGTTTTTTGTTTTCATTCCCTTCTCCTCCTTCACAACCCAATGCCCTGTCATGTAATTTATTGGTTTTTGATATTAGTGCTACCTCTTCCTAACTCAGATACTTCTAAAAAAATACACTAACTTTTCACATGATGCTTTAAAGATCTTCATGTGTGTGCATTATTTGTGCAAACCACTGACTCTCATGTCTCGGTCATGCGTCTCATAGATTTTCTCCGCTCTTTGTCTTTTAGTATTTGTGCAAAAATAGTAGCGCCCGTTCTTTTTTGGCATAATACATAAATATAATCCTAAATTTGACACCAAATTATAACTTTGACTTTAAACTTTGACAGTGCACAAATATGACGTTTCACTATTCAAAACTGCAGAAATATGACCTTTAACTATTCAAAACTGCACAAATATGACCTCCGATCCTACCTAGCAAAGCGCGTATTCAACACGCAAAATTGGGCGCGTCCAGCTTAAAATCTAAGAGTATAATACATAAATATGACCCTAAACTTAACGCCAAATTTATAACTTTGACCTTAAACTTTAACAGTGCACAAATATGACCTTTAACTATTCAAAACTATACAAATATGACCTTTAAATAACTTTTCACTATTATTTTTTCATTATTTTCGGCTTAAAGATGAAAAATGACATCTAATTTCTTTTGTCATTGCGGAAAAAGAGCAATATTAAAGATTTATTAATTAGGTGGATCAGCTTCATAAGAAAAAATCACGCTGGTATATATATATATAATAAAGCAAAGGCCGAATTTATGTTAAATAATACATCTAAATATAATTTATTTAAATATTCAATTAAAGATGAAACAATAGTAATTATAAAAAAAAACATAGTTTTAATAAAACGTTATTAAATTAACATTATTAAGGATAGTAGTAGTAGTATATTAAATTAACGTTATCAAATTAACGTTATTAAAATGTTTGTATTAAATTAACATTATCAAAGCGTTATTAAATTAATGCAGGGGGACCTACGTGGTTGTCATGGGGTTCACCCGAACCCCCTCGGTAAAAAGATTACGTTGTATATATAAGGTAGAAAATCTATATTTATGTATGTATATTAATGTTGAACCACAGGAAACAAGGCACTTAGATAACCCAATGGTATTATTTTCTCTTCTTGAACGCTAACTTAAGCCTACTGCACGGGTTCGATCCCTGCAAGTGGCTTTTTTTTTTAATAAAACAAAAAGGTAGGTGCTGCTATAGAAAATAATAATAATAATAATAATAATAATAATAATAATAATAATAATAATAATAATAATAATAATAATCAACCCTTGTGTAAGCAATTACATTCTCTCACACTTTTTTTATTACTTTACTCTCTCTTTCTATTAATATATATAATATAGCCGACATATACATAGCACATTCTATGTAAATGTTGGGATTTTTGTAATATGTTGAGGGAGTTGAGATTTTTTGTACTATTGGAAACATAAGTTGTGTATTTGTGTAATTTTTATTAATCTATAAATTATTAAAAGGAGAGGATAAAGCCTCCTCATTAAGCCATGTGGCATGATCAGACAAAGCCACATGTATATTAATAACTAATAACTAATTAACTATTCACTAATAACTGATTTCTAAAAAAATGTTTCATAATTATCTTGCTTTAGAAAAAAAATTATTTCTAATGTTTCCTTTTAAAATTATTTAAAATATATTATTTTTTAATCGTTATCCTCATCCACATTCTAATACTTTGCACGTTGGAATTTAAAGTAAAATATTCTTATTACAATGTATTGAATTCGATGAAAAGATTTTATAATATTCCAACTTTGTAATTTTGTAATTTTAATTATTGATTCCTCTAAAAAGTATTTTTTCTTGCAGGTTCTTTTATCTTTTTTTATTAAAAAAAAAAAAAGAGTTTTATCTAATGTCATTAAGATTTTTCAACTTCTCACATTACGATTGACAATTTGAATTCAAAACTGTTTTGTTTCGTGATTAGCATTATTTTTTAACTTAATTTTGCTATATCAGTTAAAATCAAATGGGATAATCCACATATATAAAATTTTATACTCCATCAGTTCAATTAGGCAAGCGATTAATATGTATATTCTTGAAATTCTGTAGTTCTCACTGTAAAGTATTCAATTCGCTTCTATTATCAATACACGAGTGATCTCCAATTTTCAGCCGATTTGATTTGTAAGCATTCTCCATCTATGATTCTATAAAAATGTATTAATTTTTAAAGTACCCTACTATGAACTCTTTTTTTGATTTACAAACCAAATTTTTAATGTGTCTCGATCTGCGAATTAGTTCTTAAATATGAACTGGGTATAATTCTTTCTAAGAGATTTCTTGATTTGTCTATACTTTTGAAGCACAATTGGTTGGCATGCTAATGTGTATGTGGCAATTACATTATTTTTTCTTGGTTGATTTACCATCGGCAGATAAGGTTAGTATCTCACTTTGACTCTGATTTCAAACACTATCTTTTGCGTGTTAATTGCAGTAATTGTTGTGTGTTGTAAGATTTTTTTTGATAGACTTATCTGTGATGTTCATATTCAATCATCAAGTTATTTCAAGTATGATTTCATCTCACATGGCCAAACAATCAGAATAAATAGCAAAAGTCATTGTACTATTTTCGCAGATTTATATTGCAATTTAGGCATTGTGAATGAGAGAAAAATGATATTTTAATAACAAAATATAATATTTTCTTGCTTGATTCCATATGACAATGAAATTTCCATGTGTTTGCATTATATCATTAACCAAAAATTCTAAATTTGTAACTAATTTAAAAAGTTATTGAACTATTGATGACATGTAAATAAGGGAATTCACAACACCTTTATAATGCATTTTGACAGGTAAATTGGCACATTTGACCTAAAGTTTGTTAAGTGAAATCTATTCTTGCTTTGGGCATTTGAGTCAATATTCAACTTTTGTATTGACGGTTTCAACTTTTTTATCAGTTTTTTATAATGGATGAGGATCAATACATATTTTTAGATTAAGTTATCATTTTTTTTCATTGGTTCATTTTTTTTGGTCTATCATAATTACATGCATCCATGCAACAATTTTGAACTTTATACGGACATTGGGAGGCATAATGGTACAATTGCTACCTTAATTTGCTCTATTTATTTTCAAAGTTGTCTGCCTATATTGTTGAGTTTTAAATACTACATTGATGTGATATTATGACCATATTTTTTTAATGAATAAGAACAATCACCTCAACTTCACTTGCTCAAACATAGAATTTGCTTTCTTACAAGTTTTTATTGTATCGGCATTTTCAGCAAAAAAGACCGCCATAATATGTGGCTAGATTGCATTAATGCCACCATCAGTACCTGTAAATGCTATCGGTAACATGATAGATGGAATATTTGTCCTATATTGTAACGACGTTCAACTCAAACGTGCATCTTATCACATATCCCAAAATTCTTGTGCGATCTATCACATATCACATTTTTCCTGTCAACCTTTTAAATATGTTTTTGAAGTTATCACGGACACAGTTTTTTCACGAGAACAAATCAATTCTGTTGACATCTTATAGTTTCTTTGACCTTACATTCTCTTTCTTTTCCATGTATCTCAGGTTTCAGCTTCATACAATCGATAAACTCTTAAAGAAAGTGGAAGAAGAACAATAACAGGTATGCAAATATTCTCTTGCATTAAAATGGGTTGAAATGATGCGCTAAAGGAGATGATGAAACTGATCCTCTAGCTAAAGCCAATCCTCTATCACTTTTCAATTATCATCTTGATTTCAAAGAATGGTT